>RJWH01003431.1:62985-155956 GCA_004363575.1 Solenodon paradoxus
GGGGGGGGGGGGGGGGGGGGGGTGGCGCTCAGGTAGAAAGGAAAGGTAAGAAAGATTAGCGAAGGGTCAAAGTTGACTACGGAGGTTTGCCCGGGTGGCCAGACACAGTTCACACACAGTCCAAGGACCCCAGTTCAAGAGCCAGAGCCAGGGGGAACAACGAAGATAAATAAATAAAGTGATTCTTCCTCCTCTCTCTTCCTGCCTGCCTGCCTACTCACCTCCATTCCTGCCTGCACCTTTCCTTTGACAAAAAAAAAAAAAAAAAAAAAAAAAAAAAAAAAAAAAAAAAAAAAAAAAAAAAAAAAAAAAAAGAAGTTGACTAAATAAGGATAATTAAAGAACAGGCCAGTGGCAAACTCACAAAACCCATATTCTCACAGAAGCTGACTACAAAAGCTGATATAAAAGAGAACATTCAGTCCATTTATAGTCATTTTAGTCCTAGATTGGTATACATTTGAATGAAAGAGCTTTTAACTCCCACAATGCTTTAACTCTCCTCATTTAACCTAGGTTGACTATGCCTTATAATTATCTTCGCTAGAAAGGAACACTGTTGAAGGCAGATAGAAGCAGCCTTTCTTTTTTAAAGTATTCACTGGGCAGCCACACTTCTTAAGTCCATCTAACAGTCCACACACACAGAAAAGGGGAGTAAGAAAAATTCATTATGAAAAATGGGCTCCCTATGAGAACTGCCTGCCACCCTGCACGAGTACAGAAGCCTCCACGAACAAGGCAGTTTCCCCTAAGCCTTGCCTCCGCCTTTCTCCATCCACGTTTCCTTCCTCTGCGCAGCAACACCCACTCTTCCAGGCTCACCCTGTGCCCTCCTGCAGCCTAAGTCTCTTTCACTTTCCATGCTAAGCAGTAACTTGAACACACGTAGACCTCTCTTCCAGTTGTCATGAACTAACTATGTGTGGGAAATAAGTAACTTCATCCAAGTTCAAGTTTTTAAACAGTCTGATGAGGAAGAAACTGGTATTTCCAACGACCCAGAGTTGATAGTAACAGGTTCACTAAGTCGTTTAACCATGAACAAGCACCAACTCTTACTTGTTCATTCACCGGCCTACACCTCCAGAAACAGTCCCTTTAATAAACTCAGCTCAACTGACCCTTTAGGAGTGTGTCATCTGTCCCTATGCTGGGACCCTGACTGAGACATATCTGGGGAGGAAAGAGAACTCAGCCTACCTAGCCAGCCATACCAGTCCTGTCAACCCCAGGGACCCCAAAATCAAGAATTAGAATTTTTCTGTTTGTTCAATGACAGAGACTTGGGGCCTGAGATGGAACTTACCTGGACTCTTTCTCAGTTCTGGAGCGAAATCCTGCTCTTCACCTGTCTCTTGGATGTAGAGGGGTCCCCAAGATTCGTATTTGTGACTGGTTTCCACTGACACTGCGTGTGTGCTGCTCAGGGATTCCTTTGCTGGTCCTGGAGAGGACATCTCCCATACAGGTTTCTGTTTATTTGGAGGAGGTGAGACCTGGAGACAATTAGAACAAGTGGATTTGTGTACAGCTCACTTTAACAACTAGAGTGAAAGAAAACTTCAGGAGGACAATGTTGAACCTCTAGGAGAAAGAAAACACCACCTGTTCAATCCCCGAGGCTAAAGGATAGCACAGACAGTAGCGAAACAGGAGGGGCATGGCCTCACTCTGTAGAAACTTCCATTCAGCTGCTCTTATTATATACGGACAAGGCCGCTCCCACAGGGAAGGCCCTTCCCACGCTCACAGAATAGTCTCCCCAGCCTACCTGCTGTCCCGGCTCATCAAGTTCTTGCTCCAGATCCTCCAGGAGAGCAACAGCCTCCTCTGCGCTCTCTGGGCAGTGCTCCTGCAGCCAGGTCTGCAGCTCTGTGGGCAGGATGCTCAGGAACTGCTCCAGCACCAGCAGCTCCAGGATCTGCTCCTTGGTGTGCAGCTCTGGCCGCAGCCACTCACAGCACAGCACCCGCAGCTGGCTCAGGGCCTCCCTAGGTCCTGGGCTGTCGTGGTACCCAAACTGTCTGAAGCGCTGGCGAAATGTCTCCAGGCTAGGACGGCTCTTGCCTTTCTCCTCTTCCTCTTTGGCTTTCATACTCATGGGGCCCTGCGCCTGGGGAGGCCGAAGGCCCAGGAGTGCAGCCATGCCCAGGACCTTGGTCATCACACAGCCTTGCCAGATGGGTGCTGGGCCACAGCAGTGTTGGTTCCTTCGGGTTTCTGGTTCTTTAGGGCTTCAGGTTAAACCTAAGAAAATAGAGGGTGCACCCTGATGGAGTAGCAGTGAGGTGAATCACTTCCAAAGAGGCAAACTACATACCCCTGGTTTTGAGTCCCAGATCTGGGAGAAGCAACCAGTGGGAACTAACTACAAATTAAGATGCTTCCTCCTCCTTTCTCTTTCTGCCTGCACCTCTCCCTTAAAAAAACAAAGTAGAAAAAAATAAAACCTAAGAAAACAGAGTAACCACACAATTATCAGAAGAAATTTTTTTTGGGGGGGGGCCTTTATGGCTATACCTTTAGCACAAGAAATTGTGGAAGTCATTATATGAAAATGACTGTTCAAAATCTTTCTGGAGTAAGATCAGGACATTCTTTGTCTCTACTCCTAAGAAGAGCATGATGGCATAATTTAAATATTAGATTTAAATTAATGGTGCTCAAAACTGTTTCAGAATCTTATAATTCCTGAGATTTCAACTGGTCAAATGCAGTCTGTTTAAACTTAAGACGTCTGGTTTGAAAATTAAAAATGGACTGAGAGGCGCACCCAGTGGAGCAGCGATTAGGGCAATCGCCTCTGAAGGACAGAAGCCACATACCACTGGGTTTGAGTCCCAGATCAGGGGTGAAACAACCAGTGTGAACAACTAAATAGAAATAAAGCAGAATGCTGCTTCCTCTTCTCTCTTCCTGCCTGCCTACCCACCTTCATGCCTGCCTACACCTTTCCTTTAAAAAAAAAGGATTGGTAAATGACTGGGTGAGGTGGCATAACCAGGGTTCATGTTAGAAGGTGGGAATTAGTAGTATATTTAGAAATGACTGAGTATCAGGCTGTACATCTGAGCTTCACTCGGCCAGTTCTGAGTAGGGTATACTCACACTGGTAAGTACTTCAACTTTTAAGGAAAGGCAAGTGGAATGACAGAGATTAGATTAAAAGTATCCTATGTTCCTATAAGTTATAGACTTGGATATGTATTGTCCAGAAGAAACTGAGAGGAAAAATTAAACCTAATAGATACAAAACCTAAAAAGTGTGTGTGTGTGTGTGTTTAAGGAAAGGTGCAGGCAGGAATGTGAACAGGCAGGCAGGAAGTGGGAGGAAGAAGCAGCACTCTGTTGGTAGTATTTAGTTGTTCATCTTGGCTGCTCCTCCTGGCCCCGGGATGCAAACCTGGGTTCTTGGGATGTCTGTGGCTCGTGCTGGCCGGAGGTAGTGGACCTAAATGCTACTCCACCAGGGTGTGCCTAAAAAGTTTTTCTAATAGCCTAAATATTTTTGTCAGTTGATACATAGGATACCGACAACATCTGTAATAAACAATTGCTCCTATTTTTATTTGCCAAAAAAGTGAAGCCCCTTCTCTTGACACTATTTACCGAACATCTATCTGCTAGGGGCTGGAATTGGGGCTGCAGTGGTGAGCACGACAGGTCACTTCTCCCTTCACTCCTCCTTTCAACTTAGTGGAGGAGATGGAAACAAATTTGCAAGCAAACAACAGAATCACCCTACCATCACTGGCATTTATTAAAGATATTTTGAAAGAAGAGTAAATAAATTCATTTTACATGTTTATGACAGCCTTCCTATGTTTCCAAACATTAAGCTGCATCTTTTGTGTCACATAGGTGTCCCCAGACTGGACTTGGGTAGTAAGGGGCAGAAAAACGACTAGCCTAGGTAAACAACCCAATAGGTAAGAATCTATATGGATGTTTGTTATTTGATAACAATGGTAAAGACCATAAAAAAAAGAAGTATAAATAGCTTCTAAACACTGAAGATGAGGGAATGAGAACTGCAGACAAATTCAAAATCTAGGCCATTTAAGAACTCGCGCATGCTCATTTCTAGCAAGCATGTCACTCTCCATGGAGCTGGCTTGACAGCAATTGCAACATCAAGTCTCCCTCATAGGCATGCCCTGGTGGTCTAGCAGTTTGGTGCACTGGGCACAGTCCATATATACCCCAAAGTCCCCAATAAGAGACCCAGGGCTGTGGGGAACAACTAAGATGAACAACTAAATAATATGAATAAAATTCTTCTTTCTCCTCTCTCTTCCTGTCTGCCTATTGCCTTAATTCCTGCCTATGCCTTTCCTAAAACAAAAAAAGTCTCTCACAGACCGCTCCCTCCTGTAATTACAGACCATCACAATGATGGAAAAAGGACAAAACATTAATAATGGTATTTCTGGGTTATAGATGATTATGTTATTATAATTCTTTGAGGTTCCAAATTTTCTATAATGGGTATTATTACTTTTATATGGGAAAATCACAAATCTATACAGGGATCATAAGCAGTCTTTGACAAAACAAAATAGTTATTACTATTCATGCCCAAATTTCATGTCTTCAAAAAAACTACAAACTAAAACAAAAACCAAAAGGATTGCACCCTGGTGGTACAGCAAGTAAGGTAATCAGATGCAGACCACATACATCCCAAAGATCCAAGTTCTGAGACCTGGGGCTGGGGGAACAACCAAGATGAACAACTAAAATAAAAATAATTAATGTCAACAACAGGAAAACGAATGAGCAATTCCAGTCCATGCAGATCCCCTCAACAAATGTATTTTTATGTTATAGCTTGTATATTAAGTGTTTGGCTTTACACACATGGTAAATATGCATTAAAAACATGCATTTTGGCTGCACTTTTTGCTTAGATGCTGGCATGCAGCCCATATAAAGCCCAGGACCTGGGTTCAAGACTCAGGGCTGGGGTTGAAGAACCAAAATAAAAAAATAAAGATGGTGAGTGCACTATGGTGGAGTAGCAGTTTGATTAGCCACCTCTGGAGCAAAATAGTTAGCATACATCTCAAGGACCTGGATTTGCATCCTGGGTCCAGGTCCATTTTATTAAAAAAAAAAAGCTTCCTCCTCCTCTCTTCCTGCCTGCCTACTCATCTTCATTCCTGCCCGTGCCTTTCCTTTAAAAAAGAAGAAAAAAAAAGTGTCTTCTTTCTTTGCCTTTCTTCAAATGTTTCTCCCTCTTTTCCCTTGCTTCCTTCTTAAACACAAAGACAAAACTTAAAAAAAAAAAAAAAAAAAAACACCCACATTTTAAATGACTATTGTCTTAAGTTGTGACCAGTTTTGGTTATTTTAAAAAATATTAAATGGGATTCTAGGAATAGAACCACAATGTGTAACTTTGTATTTGTGAGAAATTCAACTCTTAATTTAACTCAGTTGTTAATTAGTTCCAAATTCAGGGGATGCCAGTACTTGGAATCTCCTTCTCTGTACCCCAATTTTGAGTATCTTATGAGGTACCCACAGGTGTTCTGATAAGATGGACCGGAAACAGCACCATCCACTTCCTGCTGCCATCCTCCCTCAGCGCCCACTACACACGAGCTCCCGTGTTCAGGACGACTAGGAAACTGAGCCCGGGAGAAACACTGCCACATACTCTCCTAAACAAAGGCACCAGCACTAATGCCGAAATTACCTAAAAATACCAGCTGCTGCAGTGCTGGGGCAGATCCTTTAGAAATGGTCAAAAGTAGACCCCTTCCCTGTTACAAAACTTCCCACTCTAGCCAGAGGAGGTCACTGCAAGACCTGGACAGACAATGGAACCTGTTTGAGTTCCTCAGTGTTTGAGATGCAGTCTGGGAAACTCAGCAAGACAGGAGTTACAAGCGGCATTAAAAGGGAGTGTCCTGTATCATCTTCATGTGGATCTGTTCCCAGATCCTGGCGAGTCCAAGTTCACAGATGCCACTGTGTCACGTGACTGCCTCTGAGAAGCATGCTCAGTCACAGTTACTTGAGGACTGTGACTTACTTGAGGACATCAGTTTTGCGGTACCCCCAATTCAAATTCCCGTCTCAGCAAGACCAGCAGCAGAGGGCTGGGCACTGGGATCTTTTTGTTTGACCTTGTTATAATCTCCTTGAAGAGATCATCCACGGGTGAACAGACAAATCTCCCATAAGGAATTATTTCAAGTAATTTATATAGGTACTCCCCCTTGAGGAGGTGGGGCCTCCCTCCCTACCCCTTGTGTAGGCTGTACCCAGTTACCAGCTTCCAAAGTGCCAAGTATGGGCGGGCTGGTGGAAAGTAACCAGAGGGGAGACACCTAGCAAAACTACCTCAGCCAGGTGATCAAAGTCAGCATTATCAGTGGTCAGTCATGGGCCCCTGATAGGATGACAAGGACAGTTCACCTCTGAGGTCTTCCTCCCCAAAACCCATAACCCCAGGCTAATGAGAAAAATAGCACAGTTCCAGACTGAGGGATAAAGTACCTACCCAGCACTCCTCATAAGGAAAGCCTAAGAAACTGTCACTGACCAGAGGACATTAAGTAGACACAAAGACTACTGTGATAGGGTATCATTCACGGGATCCTGGAACAGAAAAAGGACATCGGGGCAAACTAGTGAAATTCATGTAAACTGTGGAGCTTAGCTCATCATGATTCACCAATGCTGGTTCCTGAATTGTGACATAGGAACATAGTGTAAGCGGTTAACAGTACTAGATGAGGGGGGTGGGGTGGGGGAGGGAGTCTTATTGCTCTTTTCTATAAATCTAAAACGTTTATTTAAACAAACAAGGGGAACAAGGGCGCTTTGGTCAACACTGTTCTACTATGGAGAGATGGAAAAAAGAAATATATTGCTAACTTCAACAGCACTTATGTTGAAGCAGGCCAGTCTTAGAATTTAGCATTTTAAAAAAGTTAAGCTTTTTTCTTTTGTGATTATTGTTTTTTAAGAGGACTACTTTGTCTTTAAGAGTAACAATAATTTGACTCCTCCAATATTCAGAATATAGGCTAAAAGATAAGTTTCCAGTAGATCTATTCAAACACAAAGCTGATTTTGAATTTTATCAAAATTTGTAGCTTTTAACTGGGAGGCAACAGTTTGACATTATACATTAATCCTCTGAAATCACATGGGCCATCTTCCACTTTTGCAATTCTGTCTCCACAGGCTTAAAGGCTACCTGCAGAGGTTTAAAATACACACGTGCACACATCACCCAGCTGTTTAAAACCACTTAATAATTTCTCTGCATGTCAAAGTCACTCACAATCTGGCCTCTGCCACCCTCTGTCTCAACATTCCTTCTCTCTCTCTATGCTTCAAAAATGCCCAACATTCTTGGATGACTTCTAATTGTCTTTCAAGTCTCAGGTCAGGAATAAATCCACAAAACATGTGCGTAACATCAGTAACGAAAAAAAAAAAAAAGAAATGCAAATTAAAAACACAATGACATGCTTCCACATATAAACCTGGTGAAGATTAAAAAAAAAAAAAATCTGATATTCTGCATTTTATTCCACCCCCACTTCTCAGCGAAGTCATTAATTTCACATGTGATCATGTTGAGTTTAAGGGTTAATTCAGGGATGTTCTCAGATTTTGACTTACAAATTTTTCTTAAGTGTTTTATAAAATTAAAAAGCATACAGATAGGAAACAGAGGTTTCATTACATATTGTCTTCAACCACAGAGAACTACCTTTTTTTCCAGTTATTTAGGTTTTGCTCAAAGGCCCATCAAACAAAAGTTTATGATTATCTAAGCAGTTCTTTGTTCTCTTCTCATTCTCCTGCACCTTCCTTTATGCCAATTTCCCAAAGCTTATAATGACCTAATAAAAGTGTTCCAAGCAAGTGCTGGTGGGAGTAGAGGTTTGGCCAGCCGCTTCCATCCAGCAGAGTCTACATGCGTTCCAAAGACCCAGGTTCTCATCCTTGCTCTGGGGTGAATAACCAAGATGAACAATTAAATAAAATCAAGTGCTTCTTCCTCCTCTCTTCAAGCCTGCCTGCTTCCTGCCTGTACCTTTCCTTTAAAAAATAAAGTGCCCCCAATCTATCCAGAACAAGTTGAGGCATAAGTAAGTACATTTATCATAGATTCTAATAATTTAATAGGAATTACTAACTAATTCTATAAAGCCTTTTCCGCATTCATTCCGTACCTGAAGTTCCTATGCAGGCAAGTTCCTGAGGCACAGGACTTTTTACTGCTGGAGAGTTCTATCTGCTAACAGGTTTTCTTTACACCAAACCAAACTGGCAAGATTTTTTTTTATCTTTCTCCACAGATCCTAACCCAACACTTACATTCTCCTGGGTAGCCTTGAAGTACCTGAAAACACTTCTTTTCTCCACAGTTCTTTTGTTTCTTCCAGAACATAGGTTTTCAAGTACCTCATCCAACAGATCACCTTTCTCTTGGCAAACCATTTATAAATGGTCTTCTAAAAATGTGTTAATAAATTTGAGCAGATCCCTGTTATCTTTCTAACCTAAACAAAGGCTTATCCTTTCCCTTAGATCGGACACTACCCAATCTTTCTAAAGAGGTTCGGCTTCTCACTGAAGGTCCGCAACTCTTCGGGCGTGCTCCCGACAATTAGCCGTGATTTCGGACCCCCAGTTGGAAGCCATGGGAAAAGGTGAAGGCAGCCCAGGTCGGACTGACAAGTGGCTCTCGGCCACTCAAAGAGCGCACAGAAGACCTGCTCTGAAGCGCGAACGAGACAAAGTTTCTTCTGTTAAATCCTAGGGGGCAGGAAAAGGTTTTCCTGGGAGCCAACGCCTCCACCATCTGGGGCTAGGCAGTGCGGCTAGTTCTCCCTACAAAACCTTCCAGGACCCGCCTGGAGGGGCCCCAGAGGCCACAGCAGCCTAACCCACGATTCCCTCCTCGAACCTTCTCGGCTGAGGCTCCCTCTTTGGCCCGCCGCACGAACCCGGGACCAAGAGGCTCACCGTGAGTCAGAGACGTCGGGGCGCTGGGACACGGCGACGAGCTCGGCAGGCCCGCGCAGCCGGAAGTGCGTCATAGCCCCGCCCGCTGAGGGTGGTGCGGAGCCCTAGCAGCCGCTCTAGCAACTCGACAGGGCTTGCTTTCTCGAGAACTCGGTCACAATGCCGCGCGTCGCCCACGAAGCCAGAGATTTCGATATTATGTGCAGACCCGGGGCACAGCAGCATCAACCTGAAATAGTTTGGCTCTCGGGACCTTTGCAGATTCTAAATTTCCTGGGTAGAAATCCGAGAGACTGCCTGCTATGTGTCCCCAGTGCTGCAGGACAAAGAAGTCGGCCTACTTTTTTCCCCTGTTGCTCTCGGTCACTGCAGGTTTCCAGACGGAAAAAACTCGGTGTTGTCGAGCCCAGCCCAACCACTCAGGCTCCCATTGAGTTTGCTTTTGCCTGGTCCCTCAACCGTCGCTTGTTTTAGAGACAGCAAAATGCCTACATGGAATTCCCAGTCTAAATGTATCATACACGTATAGATATGACATTGTTTTTTCCTCTGATGTTGTCTGGGAACATTTAATTTTTCACTCTAACGAAAGTTGAGAGAATGACATAGTGAGCCTCCATGACCCCATTAGCCAGCTTCACAGTGACCACATAGTCCATCTTCATTCTCCCGCACTGGTCAGACATCTAAGGTGGGCGCTGGGCCTCATGTTAAGAGTAGCATTCAAAAATCAGTGGTCTTATATCAACTGGAGAGAAAAAAAGTGGTTTATATATATACATATATATTTATTTTTTTTTATTTTTTTAAGTTGTTTGTAAAAGTGCCCTGTCCTGATGTAGAAGCCCACCCCCCACCCCCCACCCCCGACATATATAGATGTATTTGTGGTTTATATAACTTCTGAAAGCTAGGTTAAATTTGAGGTGATGGATGTGCTAATTAACTTGTTTGTGATAATCATTTAACAATGTATAGTTTAAAAAATTATGTTGTAATTTTTATTCATCAACCATACCTCAGTAAAGCTGGAAACAAGTGAATAAATATTCTTTAAAAAGTTAGTGTTCTTCGGAAGTGAGCAAATCAGAAGGTGTGAGGTCTGAACACTATGCCATTCAATCTAAGAGAATCTGGAGACTTTTCCCCCTTACCTGAGGTAGGAGAAGACAAGGGGAGAAGCAGGGACAAAGCAGTCTTAGTTTTCAACTCTGTGAAGTGTCGCAAGGGGAAATGTAGGCCCGGAAAGCATCATCTCTGTTTCCTTTTTAGACCAAGAACTTCCAGACCAATGATGGTCATGGGGGACTGTGGAGTGCCTGAGCACTCAAGGCCCTGGAAAGACTCAATGTAAACCCGTCATCAACTTAATGTTTTCCCTGCAAACAACAAGGAGCTGGTGCTACTCACAGACCTGGAGAACTTCCTGGAAGATCCCCCCACTGCTCCTGCTTTCAAACTTCTGGCTAATTACAGACACTGGAAAGGGGGTCCACCATGAAGATCCCTTATAAGAGTATAAAGCTAACCAGCCCACAGCTGGCAGTGCAACCCTCTCTGCAGAACTCTGTCCCCTTCGTTTGCTCTCTTTCTCCACCATTTTCTCTAATAAACTTATAAAGCCGATTTGTAATGCTCAAGAATTATTTCCTGAACCATTCACCACTGAACCCCCGAGTCCTCCCATGAGTTTTAGTGTGGGGAGGTGTAGCTCTATTGGAAGGACTCGGGTCCCTGATTTTCACCTGATCTTGTAGTAAAAATCAGAAAAGCGAAATGTGGTGGTTGTAGGTCTGGCTCCTTTTCCACCTTTTCAGCAAGGCCTCCCAGTTCTCTCTAAAAGATCTTTCTGGATCTTCCAGACTCATCTCCACAGTCACCTATTTTGGTGCCATCACTGTACCTAGACAGCAGGGGGTGACTAAACCTGATTCCTATTCATGGCTGGTCAGGCTTGTCGGTAACAGCTCCGAAAATTTCCCTTTCTTCTTCCTGGAAGGAGACCGTGTGTACAACATATGGTGAAATGTAAAAACATTTGCTAAAGGAAATGGAAGACGGGAATCTAAGTAGAGAGGTATCATTAACCAACTCTCTGGTTTAGAGCTGGAGCTCGGTTGATATGGCACCTTGGGAGAGTTGGATCTGTGACTTGATTACTGGAAAATGGATCTAATAATATCTTCTCTCACAACTTTATAAGGTTTAGAGAAAGATTAAATTGCATCACATGAGGCTGGCCGTGCCCTGGTGGAGTACATTAAGTCACCTACCACTGAAGGAGCACAGTCCACATACATCCCAGGGACCTGTGTTTGCATCCCAGTTGGGGGGTGGGGGAACAACTAAGATGAACAACTAAATAGAAATAAAATAAAAATGCTTCTTCCTCCTCTCTCTTCCTTCCTGCCTATTCACCTTCATTTCTGCCTGCACCTTTCCTATTAAAAAAAAAATTGTATTACATAAGCATGAACTAGGTTATACCTATAAAAATAGTCACAATAGTCAAAATAGTCAAAACTTGTGGCTGCAATGATTTCTGATCTCTGTTATAATGTCAGTGCCTCCCTCCTAATCCCAACTCCACCTCCTAGGATCCTTTTTGCCATTTTGTTCTTTCCAAAGAGGAACAACTCTTTTCCTTAATATAGAGAGTATAGTTTCCCGCCAAGATTTTGACAAGAGCAGGCTGCTGGCTGGCTTGTCCTCTTGTTTCTGGAAGAACCCAGAACACATCTGCATAGGCTCAGAGTAGAAGATCACAATGGACATCTGGCCCAGCCCACCCTGTGCAAAATCTTTTCCTTCCCAGATCCCCAGGGAGTCCCCCAGCCCTACCTTCTGAATGCCTGCAGTGTGGCAGCCACTAGCTCTGGCTCTGCCGGATGTGTCTCTCTTCTCCCAGTGGCTTCCAGTAAGTGTTTCCGGTGGTGCACTTTTTGCTCCGCAGAACCCCAGGGGCCACCATTCACGCAGATACCTGAGAGTTGTGTGAGCACAACCTGCCAGCAGAGAGCAGTCATGTGCCTTGAGGAGGGGGTGTCTTGTTTGCTCAAAATTCTGTTTGCTCAAAATCCTGATCACTACCAAGTACGGCTGGCTTTCCTCATGTATCGCTGGAGCCTCTTATTATCCCAACACCAAGCATGTGGCCTAATAATACTGTTCATTGAAAGGGATTTAGTTTTATTTCTTGGAGTCAGGCAGAACAAATCGAATCCCTCTTCTACATGACAGGACTTCAGCTATTTAAAGGCCAAGACCAACATTTTATTGCACATAAGGTAATTTTGCTTGTACCATGCTGCCATTGGTTGGTCTCTTTTTAAAAATGTGGCATCCTGAGGCAAATGCAGGGCCCAGGATGAAGGATAACCCTCTTAAAGTTGTGTCAGACAGGAATCTGGAGTGGAGGCCCTGCTGAGGACATATGAGGCTCAGAAGCAATGTGGCAGTTACTGGGAAAAGGTAGTTCCAGACAAGAAAGGAGGCGCGGCCTGGTGGAGCAGTAGTTGGGTCAATAGCCTCCAAAGGAGCACAGGCCACCTTGGTTCGAGTCCCAGATCTGTGGGGAAACCACCAGTGTGAACAACTAAATGAAAATAAAGTGCTTCTTCCTCCTGTCTCTTCCTACCTGCCTACTCTCCTTCATAATTGCCTGCACCTTTACTTGAAAAAAAAAAAAAAAAAAAAGGCGGGGATGGTCTCTAAAAGCGTACAGCCATTTCCATGGTCCTAGCGGGGATTTGTTTCCTCCGAACATTTTGGAATGCAAAAGAATGCATCTGCTGATGGATTGTGACAATTTGAGAGACTCATAGAAATCACAGAAGCTGTTTATAACTACTGGCACTGAAATGGGACCAGAGACTGGATCCCAAATTTTCAGAGACTTGATTTCAAGTTATATGTTCTAGGGACTCATGATATTGAGTCAGCGTGTTTCACTTAAAAAGGGAGATCTTATGATGGATAAATGAATCTTGAGAGAGAAGAGTGGCCCACAGAGGAAACCCTAATAGTTAACATTTTTGGAAATACTTGTATCAGGCACTATTGTTTTACATGATGTCATTTCCTGCTTAGACTAAATCTATGCCCATTTTACAGATGAGGAAACTAAGACACAGGAAGTGGTAGACGAGGGATTTGATCTTAGGCAAACTGGCTCCAATGCCTGTGTCCATAACCACTATGCATGTGCTTGTAGGGTCACAAAGGTGATGTGTGGAGGTGGGAGAATAATTGAGTTCATAGAGGAAGACAAGGGACTCCTAAGTAGTGGGAAAACCCAGGTACTGAAGTCAGCCAGACCTGCTTTTACTTATTGTGTAAGCCATGTCATTTTCCAGGCCTCAGGTTCCTCCTCTGGAAAATGCGGCTACTGCCTTTGCAAAGTTGGTGTGTAGATTTGAGAAAATTTATAGTTATCCTTGTAATTCACAAGTGACGGAAGAGTGAGGAGGTAAAGCATAGCGACATGTGTACAACTGGCAGGGATTTGAGGAAAGGGTCAAGTGTTATAGAAAAGTAAGGGAGCACTGAGAACACTGGTGACTTCCGGTGCCACTGAAGTGTTAGATCAGAGTGGGGTCAGTGGGGATGCGGCAGTGAGATGAAAACAGGGGAGACTCACCACCCTGTAGAGGAATGTGGTGGTTTAAAGGGACAGGATCAAACGAAAGATGTTTAATTTTTGTTTTGCTCCATGAAGCTATAAGTGTACCTGCTTTAAACAGAGAGCAGGTGGTGAAGGGTGAGAAGCCTGGAGGGACCCACATTGGAGGGGGTGTCCAGGGTACAGTGTGTGAAACACTTCTGATGGCCTGAGGCCCTTGGGAAAGAATTCTGGGGGGACTGGGTCTCTGAGAACGGGTGGGGTGAGGTTGTGATAGGCATGGAAGTGTGGGGAGCAGGAGACACCCAGACTGCCAGCGGGGCAGAGAACAGCGCCATGAAGCAGGAGCGACGGTGAAAATGAAGGCACTGCCTACTTTCCTCCTGCAGTTTCCTCAGCAGACACAGGAACGGAAAACGCCACCAGGTCTGAAGTGAACAGGATGGAGGGAAAGGCTGAGGAGAGATGCTCTTGGAAGGTAAACCCTGACCTTCAACTGCTGGGCCTGGTTTCCACTGGGGGCGCGGTGAGGCACTCCTTTCCAGGCCAAGCCTGTAATTCAGGACCTCTCTCACCAACCAGTGTGGCTAAGAGCAATCACGTCCTGGAATTTTTCCAGGTTCTTTCTACCCTGGCCCTCACTTCTGTTCTCCGGATTCACTTCCTGAAACTAACCATCTGCACCCAAGCGCTCAGGTTCTGCTGCCTGGGAAACTGGGGTTAGAGTTCAGACAGGGTAGGATAGAGCTGCTCCGACTCAGGATTTGTGGAGACATTTGCATAACAATTTTTCTTCACATGTGCCATTTTAATTTACTTCAAAACTATCCCTCCCATAGACTCGGGAAGCAAGCAGGGTCAGAGTTAGTATTCAGATGTTGAGGAGACTGAAACTGAGGCCCAGAAGGGAAACCAGAATGCTCTGCACCTGTGTCCTGCTTTCTAAATAGGGTGATTAAGTCAAATATTTAAATGACACAAAGCAGAAAAAAAAAAACCCAAAAAACTGGCACTAAGCTGGTGGCTGGGGTGAGGACTGTGTAAAGCCCAAGGACCTGGGTTTGAGACCAGGGCCAGGGGGTCACCACCAAAATAAAGTGCTTCTGCTTCCTTCTCTGCCTTCCTCTTTAAACAATAAAATTTGAATTTGCATCAATGCATGATCCAGTAACAAAGCAAGATTATATGCAAGGTCATAGCTTGAAAGTTGAGACTATCAGATAACCTGTTGCACCTCTCACTAGGATTTTTTTTTTTTAAAGGATAAATACTATTTTTTAAGCTTTTATCCTTTTAAAGGAGAGGTCTAGATAGGAAGAAGTGAATACACAGGCAGAGAAAGGAGGAAGTTATTTTGTTTAGTTGTTCATCTTGGTTGTTGCCTGGCCCTGGTTCTTGAACTGGGGACCTCAGGATATATGTGGACTGTGCCTCCAGGGAACTAGGGCAACAGGCTACCAGCGCACACAAGGATGATGTTTTCTGAGCTTCATAAATTGGTGTAAGGTCACTTGAATGGTTTCACTCTTAGCAAACACTGTCTTGGGAACCATTCAAAGCTCTTTTATTCCATGGTGACTCATCCTGTGCCCTGAGAAGCCACTCGGAGCTCTGAGGGGTTCACAGGGTGAAATGAGGACTGAGAGTTGTGGTTCCAGCTTTTAACTCTGAAATTTTATTTTCTTTATCCTAAACATGCCTTTATGCAACCAAGGACAACAAAAGACAAAAACGAGTATTGCTACCTAGAGATAATTTATTGTCGTACCATGACCCAGAGAAGAAACAGATTACAAATCCTCACAATTTAATTCTCCAACCTCACTACTTTAACACTGTCAGACACACCAGCCTCCCAAAATGGACCAGACTATAAATGTGCATACATTTGATTTTACTGCCACTTCTCATGATTGAAACAGGCCCGCGATCAAGGTTTCAAATAATTTTTGATGGGAGTTCTCTAGCTTTAAAAAAAAAAAAAAAAAAAGTCATTTTTTCCCAGCCAAGAGTCTATCATTTATCAAAAGAAGCCTTTCCAGAAATGTTAATGAGAATTTAAAGGCAACAAATTCAATGTCAGAATCATTCACTGACCAACTACCACGCACCTGGGCTCTTCAAAGACTAAGTGAAATGAAAAGTCCAGTTTTTAACAGCAGTAACTTAACTCTGTGGGTATACAAAGACAAGTAAGCTTCTTCTTTTGGTCTAATTTCTTCTAAACTAAGAAACTAGGAATTGACCAAACAGGAAAGGTTGTTTTATCCAACTGACAGATAAACAAGACAATGCCTGAGTTAGCTCTATAGATTTAGGCTCATCATGTTGACCTGGTTGTAATAATCTCTATTTAACTAAAAGTTAATAAAAATATATGTTCATTTTAAAATAATTGCTGATTTTGCTTGCATATCCCTCTCAACCCCTAAACTCATATATTTTTTACAAGACTTTTCTGCATATTCACAATCCATCTCCTCCCACCATATATCTGCTTTCGGGGTAAGGACCCCTGCTGGGAGCAGTGGTGTCGCTCCTTAACATGCTTTGTCCTCAGCAAGGGCAAGTTAAACCCTTAGCCATCAAGTGGAGGCAGAGTGGCCCAGGCCCCAACGCATCCCCAACAGTCACTCTTCCTCAGCCAGGAGCAGTGCCACCCCACCTCCTCCCTAATATCCCCGGCCTTGTTGGGAGACTGCCTAATGGGGACTTGGGACATCCACAGCTGCCTAGTCCCTTTCCTGGGCTAAAGGGGCTTGAAACCCAAATGTGAAACTGGAATGAAATCCAAGTTTCCGCATCACATTTTCATCGCTCACAGATCTCATTCTTTGTAATTAAAAAACTCAGCCAAACTGCTGAGTACTTGCTGAAGGCAGAAAGTTATGACCAATTAACCTTGCTGATTCATGCGTAATTTGAAGTGAGTCATGATTTAGTAAACAGAGGTGAGAATCTCAAAGATTAAAACAACTGCTGTAACAGCAGCAGGCCATTGTTTAGAGTCAACCCTAGCACCCACTCTACCTTCCACTGTCTTAGGGTAACAGGGAAACAGGAGATTCGTGTACCCACTACAAAATGGAACCAGACACCACCAGCCCTTGTTCTCACATTGAGTCTGTCATGAGATGGTCAGAGCACCTCCCCAGCTTTTGTTTGATCTGCAGAACTGGCTTCTCTCTCTAGGACCTCAACTTTTACAAAGCTTTGAAGAGTAAGACAGAGTTCATTTCAGATATAATACATCAATTGAATAGCAAAATAAGTAACTGCTTTTTAATGTACAGTAGTGTCCATTCTGAAAACAAAGTCCACATCTACATTAGGAAAACTTCCCAAATGTTTTGTAAATTCTCCAGAAATGACTGAAATAAAAATCAACTGTCAAGATTTATTTATATCACTTAATTTCCTTTTCTCTGATTCTCTATTTCACTTCACAATCTGTAGGACTACATCCGGCTTCCCAGATGAGGAAGCCCAGCCCTCAGAACTGTTTGAGGAGGCACAGAGTGTGGCAAAAATAGGGCTCCTCTGGCAAGTAGCTCGGTATGATCACTCCAGTAATGACTCTTCCACAGCGGTGTAGGCTGAACTTGCTTGGCTAGGTTTAGATAAGCACATCAGGAGGGCCAGATCCGACTAAAGGTGACCACCTCTAGGATAAAAATTAGGAAAAAAAAAATCCATTCACAGCTCTGATTCTTCAGTCTTGCTCCCCCAGCAATCTGTCAGGGGAGACAAGCGAGTAGGGAAGGCACATGGGAGCATAGCGAAAGGGAATACTGCAAATCACTTCTCATGTCAGCAGAAATGCTCCCTGCAATGGCAGGAACTGGATATGTCTGTGCCAACTTCCCAGGAACCTGCCCATCTTGGTGTTTTCTTATCCCCATGTCTCTAAGCATAAAGATTTCATAGTAGGGGAAGCAGGGCTACGGTTTCCAGAATCTGGTTCCAATACACTCCCTACTGGTCAATTCTTGGGGACTATTCTTACCTCCCTAGCAGTCCCTCCTACAAACTCAGAGAAGTCATGCCCCTAAGAGGTCAACTTCCTAGTTGAAACCTCTCAGGAAGCTGCAGATGTTTAGAGGAATTGTTCCATGTTAGTGCCCAGCTAGCAGGCCTCTCCTAACTTAGGAATTTACTAATTGCTCTACGTTTAATAAGCACTGCACAATGACACATCCCCCTCCTCAGTTCTGTGAACTGATTTTTCATCTCTAAGTCCATCCAGTCTTCACTGCTGACTCCAACATGTAGCTCTTTTGGAGTGATGTGTTCTGTCAAAGACTAAAATAAAACAGTGTCTGTTCCTAGGGAGTCTACAGGTTAACAGGGGCTGGGGTTACAAGACACGAATACTGACATTATGGTCATACAAAATATAGAGAAGTACCCAACAAGTGACCATTTTTTCTAAGGTATACATTTTGCTATTTCTTGCGCATTTTCCCACAGTTCTTCTTCGGTGGATCCTCTGGAGTTAAGATTACGCAGTGTTTCTGAAATTTCATTACATGATTGGAACATACGGACAGAATTCATTCTTTGTCCAAGATAATGAGCGCGATACATGAAAGTTTCCCTCCCATATAATTTTAAAGTTTATTTACAATGTAAGCTTTCCAGTGCTAAGGGCTGAGATGTGATGAAAGGTTCTGCCATATTTATCATATTCAAGAGGCAGTTTTCTGGAATGAATTCTCTGATATAAGACATAATTTGTCTCATGTAACAAACATGTCAACTTCTCTGTACGTATTTAGCACAGCTTTGCTTTTATGCCTTTAATAAAATATTAAGTGCCTCACCTATCAAGATGCCTCTTCCACCTATATCCTCACAACTTGAAGAATTTTATGTTTCTTCCTGGTGAGTGAATTTCAAAACCAAACCAAACCACCCTCAAAAATTCCTTTAGGTACAACTAGCATAACCATAGGTTAACCACAGAACACTTAAACTCTTAAAATAGACTGGAGACAGTCAAGAACTTCTGAATGACTATCCTGACCACTAACTGGATGGTTTAATAAACCTCTGTGACCTTGACCCAATAATGCTTTGCACTGAGCATCTGATAACTGAATATAACACAAGTGGTTTTAATCAAGATAGTCTGTTTTCTTCGGAATTGAATCGCTGCTTGAAGGAGTCTGCCTTTGCTGAAGATCTGAAGCTGTCCCACATAATCAGTACAGTGTCCCAGTGAAATGGGAATTAAGTGTGAGGGCACAGGTTCTACATAGCTTTCACTTAAAAAGCCAAAGGGAATGGCTGAATTATGTCAGCCTGCAGTTGTGGTTAAGAAAAGGCCACTGTGGAAGAGACCAGAGTTCTTTCCCTTTGAGGACAGCCAGTGCTCTGATCAGTGGCTGGAGTTCAGCACTTCACTGCTTTGTTGCTTCCTAGCAGCTGAAGTCTGTGCTCAAAAGTACCAGCACATTTCTCTGCAGCCATCACCGTGGCTCTCTCCTGGAAGAAAATCCTAAAACCATGTCTTCCACCTTCATTTACTATAAAGTTACTTGGATGAATTCTTCTGAAGTGTCTCTTCTATTTTTTCTTAAATTGGATGGATAGAGACATTCTGGTCACCAGTTGGCTTCCTTGAAGTTTCCCCAGGTAATGCTGACAAACTGCTAAGAAGCAACAGTCAAGGTGTGGTTGGTCCACATTCTTGAGAGACCAAAGAATCACTGCTGTGCAGAATGTTGTTTTGGTCTGGAGCTGAGATCACATTTGCCCGCAGCTCACTGGCTTCCCATAAAGCCATGCAGTCTCATGATTAGCAAACTGATGGATGCTAGTTTGGTTTCTTGATGGAAAAATCTCAAGGTACACATGGGGCTCTCCCTTTATGGGGATAGTCTTCAGGTTTGTTCTAATCTGTTTCTAGAAGTCCCCACGGGTCTGTCCACAATCATTTGCATGCTCTATGAGCAGAGTCATCGCTACCCAAGTCCACGATGACTGCTTACACTTGGGTCTCCAGTACATGTACATGGAAATCTCCACAATTAGCTTCAAGGCAGCCGACTGCATCTTCCTGCACAGGTGATGGAGAAGTTCAATTTCACAACCTCACCTCCATCTTTAGTAGATGAGAAACCGACTATGGCTACGACACAACCAACCACATCGCAATGAGTTGGTGAACTTCTTCAGCAACAAACACAGCAGGACATCAAATGCTTCTGCGAAGCTATTGGAAAGTATGGGGGGAAATGCTCCCTATAACTTTCCTTTTTCTGAAAAGGAACAACAACAAAAAAATCACATCTTCTGAACTACATCATCTAAAGTTACTAATGATTCTGAAAGTGCCCAAATCATCACGTTGCTCAGCAGCTGACTAAAGAGAATTCTAACATCTCTGCCATCGAAAGATGTACCCCAAAAATGGCCTTTGTCATTGTTCATGGTTTTCTTCTTTAAGATGATGACAGAGTAATTTCTGACATGCCAGAAATGCTGATCCATGTGAGAAAGTCTACGCAGGCAGCTAATCAGTGCCTTTCCTTTTATTTAGGACAAAAATGGCATCGGACCCTAGAATTTGATTAGTATGCCTCAAGCTCTTGAAGGTTCTCTTCAAAAGTTGGGCCAGGCTACCATTTCAGGGTGCACAGGGCTTTATCAGAAATGACTAAGTCCTGTTAGAAGTCAGGCATAATGAGTGCCTCGTAGGTGTTCAGCACTGTGCTCAGTGCTGTTGGGGATATAAATATACCCCTTGGAGATCAAAACATCTCTTTCGGGGGAATGATGACAACTTTCACACATGAAACAATGAAGGATTAAAAGACAGTCTACAGTCAAGTGCTAACTTGTGAAGAAATGCATCGAGGAGTGCGATAGTGCTTTAGGGAATTTCGAGATGGAGAGAAATGTTCTGAATCATTGCTATTTCAGTAGAACTTAACTCAGTGATGATGATGAACCATCTACATTTGTGGCGGTCCTTTGGAACTGTAGACAGGTGCATGTACCCTCGCTTTCAGGAAGAGATAGAAATCTTTGGTTTGATACTGGTGAGCATAGTTCCAGATTTCTACAGCTTTGGTAGGCTACCAGTGATCATATATATAACTTCTCATATATACAACCAGTGTGAGCAGCATGTCTCAATGGAGTTTTTGTATTAACTGTCCCTCTATTTTGAGAACAAAGGTGTAGCAAGATGGTGGTCAAGCAGGGCTCATTTGGAGCATGCAGCTTCTTAACTTCGGTATCATGTTCACTGAGCCAATCTTAATCTTTTGATTATATATCGTGGTTGCTGAGAGTTCAACAGCGTTGTAACGGTATCCTCATTACTGAAAAGCTTGATATTTTGCTGTGTGTGTGCTTTTATCTTGAGTGAAAATAGACTGTGGATCTGGATGACTTAACTTTTCTCTGCAGGGGCTGGGTGGAAAGAATGATGTGCTCACAGACACAAAGGCAGAACACTGCTGATGTAACTACAAGGATCCTGAAGCATGATTCCCTTTTTGTTTAAATCTGTGGAAGCTGTCCCACCCTCTCCCACCCCCTACCTCTACCTGGGCACACACCTATGAAATAATTTTCAAAAAAAAAAAGGGGGAAAATGGCTTGTTGACACCTTCCCACTTGCCTTACACACAACTTTTCAAAAATGCTCCAAATGCATCCAGGGAGGCCGGGCTGTACTCAGAGGCTCTCTCTCTGGTGTGGATTCTGTGATGCAGAGTGAGGGTGGAGCTCCGGGTGAAGGCCTTGCCGCACTTAGTACACTTATAGGGCTTTTCTCGGGTGTGAATTCTCCGATGCAAGATAAGGTACGAGTTTCGGTTGAAAGCTTTTCCACATTCGCTACATTCATAGGGTTTCTCTCCTGTGTGGATTCTCTGGTGTTTAGTAAGGTCTGAGCTCTGGCTGAAGGCCTTCCCACACTCATTACATTCATAAGGTTTCTCTCCAGAGTGGATTCGCTGATGGAGAATGAGATTTGAACTATGACTAAAGGCTTTGCCACACTCATTACATTCATGAGGTTTCTCTCCAGTGTGGATTCTCTGATGTAGGACCAGGTTTGAGTTAAGACTGAAGGCTTTCCCACACTCACTACATTCATAGGGCTTTTCTCCAGTGTGGATTATTTTATGGCGAATAAGGCTTGAACTCCTTGTGAAGCATTTACCACATTCATCACATCTATGAGACTTCGTTCCTGTAGGAACCTCTTCAGGGGTATTAAAGTTTGAACTCAGACTGAAGCTTCTTCCCAATCCTTTACCCTTCTCCCTTGGGCCTCTCTCTCCCGTGGTGGGTTTTTTCTCCTTGACTGTAGTTGGCCCGGAATCTCGCTTTTCTTTTCCAGTTTTCTCCTCATGGTTTCTCTGCTGCCTTTCTACTGTTCTGCTCTGCTGTTCACGTTTTTCTCCAATCTCTTTCTGGAATCTTCCTGTTGTCTCCCCACGTGATGCTGAGTCTCCTGCGATTTCTGCCTTTGAAGTTGACTCCTCCTTCTCATTCCTGTTTTTACAACCTAACACGATAAATAGAAAATACAAATAGTACTTTTTTCCTTTGAATATAGAGGGTAATCAAGTGACACTGATTCCCAGGAAGCTTCTACAGGCCTCCAAAATGACCTCACAACACATTACATTTTTTCCTCTTCCTGCGGCCCTGGGTCTTGAACCTGAGTCTGGGTTTTTTACATAGCTACACCTTAGCCACTGAGTCACAGGGGTGTGTCAATCCCGCAATATTAATTGGAGAAAAATATGGAAAATAAGCAGGGAGTAGCGTTGGGAGTGAGAGAACAGGCAAAGAGTGGGAATAACAGAGGGACTACAGAGACAAGATGGGAATAAACAGACAGAGGGGAACAGAACAGTTCAGGAAAGGATGGAGGAGGGATTAAGGAACCTAAGAGATCACAGTGCACACTCCTATTACTTGGTCACCTGATAAAATTAATTTGAAGGAACACACACACATTTACAAATTATGTTCTAGGATGCACCTTGTGGCTCATGTGGCTGAGGCGGCTAAGGTGCAGATCATATAAAGACCAAAGACCTGGATTTGGGACCTGGGACAAAGAAAGAAACACATAAAAGCCACGGCTGAAATAAACCCTCCAGGAAGCCTTCTATGATCATCTACAACCAGAAAGGATCCTTTCACTAAAAAAAGAAAAAACATGTTCTAAAAATAATAATCATGTTCTGTTTCTAACACAATTATTTTTAAGTTTTAGAAAAGGACAGGTCTTCCCTCAGAAACAGTGAGTGGTAGCAGAAAGACAGGGCGGTAACTACTAGTAACTACTAAAGGAAAATGCTCCTCCAATTCTGTGAGATTTTTTCAACAAGGTGGCCATGGACAAGCATGCTCGAAACCCGGAGGGTTACATGGCTCTTCAGACATAGGAGAATTTCTCTCTACAGGGACAGTCGTAGAGAGCTGGCAGTGCTCAAGTATCAGAGATGTGGGTGAAGAAGCTGGTGGAACATCAGGAAATTAACAAAGATCTTCACTGACAGGCAACCAAGAATAACTAAGAAGAGAAAAGAAACAATTTCAGAGGAAGCCCATGCAGGAGATGAGAAAACAAAAATATCACAAATGCAGAGTCCATCTTCTCAATTTAGCAACCAGTATATTAAAATACCAGGATTTATATTTAATATAGACTGCTATGCTCTATGCGTCTGCTTTAAGCAGAGATCGAAAACTGCTCAATAAACATACACTATTGCATATACATTTACATTTATCTAGGAACCTAAAGCAGCCCAACTATATTTACTGGTTTTAAGAAACCTCTCCAATCCTGAACAGACCCCTGAAGGCAACGACCGAGGGAGCTGAATGACAAGCCTTGATTTAAATGATGAAATCAACACGAGTACAGAGCCAACTGTAAGAGGAAACTGGTCTACTTTTGACTCCAAGCCAAGGTCCTTGGCTACCTGTATAGTTCCCAGACTTCTCCCAATGGTTTTATTTTTTAAATTATTGAAGAGTAGGTAATGCCCAGCTCCTAAACACAGAATGTTTCTTTGGCTTAGTTTTTATCTAGTCCAAAGAACAAGTATCAAGAAACTGTAAGTTTGAGTACTATGTATGGTTCAGAACAAAACCTGAGGTTTCTTTAGTAACATCCTTTCTTCATAGTTTCCCTTTAGCTCTCAGTCTTCCCCGGGCAGAAGTCTCACCATGTACTGCCCTATGACAGAACGGTTTCTCAAGGGTTAAGATCTAGCAGAGACAATGTGAATGTTTGTCAAATGTGTCACCTTGTCAGCTGGTGTCTTTAGAACTTTGTTCTTACTATGTACCCAAGATGCAGAGCTCATCACAGAAGATCAAAGTCTGGAAACTCGGATTCCTGTTCACAAGGGAGGTACAGGGAGAAGTTCACAGAATCATACAAAACTGTCCCCACGTAGTGTAGCACTAACAGGATGGAGGATAGAAAGGACAGAAAAGAATGTCTGGCAGGCTGAGGAATGTGGTGCCACGTTAGGGTGAGACTGATGATTGGTTCTTACCCGGCCCTCTGGCCTAAGAAATACAGATACTTTCTTGGCAGAGGCACCAAAATTGTTACCCGGGGGAGTGGAACAGAATCCTCCCAGGTAATGGGGAGGTTGAAGAGACGCAGACTCAGAGCACAAAAGTATTTCTGATTTCAAATGACAAAAACTACCTAGAGATAAAAAAAATCTACATGGAATCAGGTAGTAGCAGGCCCTTGGGGTTAAAGATCACAGATGTTGTCATTCTCTAACTGGTCTGAAGAAAGGGGCTCAGCAGTCTCTAAATCCCTGTCAACACTCAACTGAATCTATCAGACATTCCACAACTAACCAAAAAAAAAGCAGCAATAAATCTTAGCACACAATAATCCTGCATCAGTCTTACCCGGGGAAAATACGTTCCCATAATTCTCCTGCCTGTTGTCCCTATTGAGATTCCTCCGAGCCAGGTTCTGACATCCCCATTCCTCCAGGATGAGGGATACGGCCATGTCCTCGATCTTTACCATCGCCTGAAATCATATGAGATCACCACACTCAGTTCCCCGCAAAGCTCAGTAACAATCCCATTGCCCAAACCTGGAGTCAGGATGGAGTGAACTGCAAACCTACAGAATGCTGGGAAGGTGACTGTGACAGGCTCTGGGAGGTGGGGGACAGTGGACAGTGCAACAATAATGAGAGAGAGCAGGGCTCTGTGAGCAGAGCATCAGTGTCGTGGAAGGGATTGCTAAATCAGCTCTAAGAAGAGAGGCTGATTTGAGGGACTCAGGAGGGCAGAGGGACCCACAGCTCACCTGGGAATCTGCCGTGAATAGTGCAGATGCCATCGCCTGGTCTCTGGGACTCCCCTCCTGATGAGGGGCTGGAACGTGGGTGGCAGGGAGAGCTGAAGGAGGAGAAAGGAGCTGTGAGTAAAACCAGCTCTACTCTGAGCCTACCCTCAAAAAGAGGCCCAGAGGCACTCTTTTCTGCATCAGCATTTCTGATGTTTGATGTTTAAATACAGAACAGATAACTACAGAGAACATTAAAAACACACAAAGCACGACCTCTTTTGCAAACACTTCTACTCTTAAGCAAGAGTCACAAAAGACACAAAAGGGTTATTTAAGTCACCTGATTGAACCCCTTTCTTTTAAAGAGGGGGAAACTGAGTCCCCAAGTTATACCTGACTTGTCTAAGGTCACACAGTTGAGAAAGGCAGGGTGGACGAGAAAGAGCTCCCATTCCCAGTCAGCCCGTCATTAAAGTCTGGCTCACCACTTCATTTTCTCCAGTCCACGGAAAAATATCAGGGCCATTGGAATCCCATTTACACCTACAATTGTGAAAACTTCAACACAACTTGAAAAATCCCTCACAGCGTTATCTTGAAGCGTTATCTTCCATGAAGGGCATGGAAGAGAGGTGGTCTAACCGCTGACCAATTTTTTTGCCATTTTTATCCCTTTACTTTTCTCCCTCACTTAGCCACAACATAGGTGTTTTGACAACATGTATGCATGGTTCAAATGTTGATGAGCTATTTACAAGTGTATAAAGGTATGGACGACACACATAATAAAAGACATCCGTGATGTTTCATATGACGGCACTAGCTGCAATATGTAAGAAGAATTAGAAATATTCTGCAAAATGAAAACCCTCTTCTGCCAAGTAGTATTAGATTTGGAAATGTTACTGGTAAACAGATGATGTGACTGAGCTGTAAAGACATTAGAGAAATGAATTGGAAACTGAATGACTAAACCTTGTTAACTATTTTAGACTTTACAATAACGAGCTAACGCTGAAAAAAAATATACAAGATATGGACCTAGCTCTTCAAACCTTCAGAAAGCCAGGAAACACTCTGGAAGATGAATTAGGACAAAGAAGAAATTGAGAATAAACACCTCAGTTCACCGATAAACACCTCAGTTCACCGAAGAACTATTTACGAAGCAGCAACTCTGTACCAGGGCCTCGCAGATGGTTACTCTGGAAACCTGAAGCTCAAATCTGGAACTTAAAACCATGAATATCCTCTTCCATTTCCTCATTTCACCCTTGCAGGGTGTGGAGGGACCTCAGAGCCCCTGAAGAAAACCCACACTGGTAGAGTAAATGTTGTAGTGTGTTGGTTTACGTGTCTGCTGGCTACCCCCCAGAAAGCATGGAAGAGAAGCTTCCCTGAGCTCCCTAAGTTCTAGAATTCCCACCCTACAGTCACCATAAAAGAACACTCTGGGGATAAGTGTGCTTACCAAATTGTCCTGAACAGCTGTACTTTCTATCAGTTATTGTTTTTTCTAGTAATTCTATGTACCTATTTTGATTTTAAATTGGAAAATAAGGATATTATAACTATTTTCTTCCAAGGAAAAATATTAAACTGCTTATTTTTACTTATTTTCCCATCCTTTCCTATTGTTTGCAATCTTTGAAAGTAACCTAGGAAAAGTGATACTGTATATAGTTTCACACACTTTAAGTAAAGTGATTTTTTTTAAATAATGGTTTATGGTCCTTTTAAAAATCACCTAACGGAAAACTGAGGATTTTAAAACCCAGGTTATAAATATATTATCTCAGCACATTCCTATTAAAAAAATCCGCTAGACAGCTGGAGTGCTAACAACGCAACACACTGTAATGTACCAAGTTCATTACACAAACGGTTTCTAAATGGGGCAACACTGTTTAACTGCAGAGATTGCTCTGTATGTCTCCCTAATAATGCCAATAATGTAAAATGACCAGCCTGTGTCTTTAGCACAGGCACTTGGCAACCAGCGGGCATGTCTATCCCAGAGAATTAGCCATTTTCTCCCCACATGGAACCCTACTTCTTACCCCGCGATTGCAAGAGCCGAGGTTTCCGAGATGATTGCTTGATATGAGACTGGGAGGCCTCATGATGAAGGTCAAAGCTTGAGGATTCCTGGACTGGATCCAGAGGCACCATCCCCCTGGCGAGCATCTCAGGTCCATGAACTTGACCTGGGACCTGAGGACAATCAGACTGTGGGTCAATTACCTTTCCTTTTTCTTTTGTTTCTAAATGACAGATTCAGGCAGGAATGAGAGTGAGCAGGCAAGCAGGCAGGAAGAGAGAGGAGGAAGAAGCACTTTATTTCAAGTTGCTCATCTTGGTTGTCGGTCCAACTCCCTGTCCTTCTGTCCTTGGGATGTATGTGGACTACTCTTGGCTGGAGGTGGTGGGCCTAACGGCTTTTCCACCAGGGCTCTTTTCACCTTTTCAAACAAATTTAAATGAACAAAAGGACTTAAGTAAACCAGTGGATGCTGGGGGCAGAGAGGGCCAAATACTTCTTAATATTCCAGGACAGTAGAGAGAACTGCCAGAGACCGCCACTAACTTTACATCACCCACTCTCTGTGCTCCAGTCTCCAAGTCCACATGCTGCTTACACATAACAGGTTCTCCTCTTACCTGCTGTCCTGATAAATCGAGCTCCAAATCTTCCAGAAGGGTCACGGCCTCCTCTCCACTATCGGGCCGGTACTCCCGCAGCCAGACCTGCAGCTCCTTGGGCAGGATGCTCAGGAACTGCTCCAGCACCAGTAGCTCTAGGATCTGCTCTTTGGTGTGGATCTCTGGCCGAAGCCACTGGTGACAGAGCTCCTTCAGCCGACTCAGAGCCTCGCGGGGCCCGAAAGTGTTCTGGTAGCAGAAGTGCCTGAAACGCTGGCGGAATATCTCTGGGTCGGGAGGAGGTGTCTCCTGCAGGCTGGAATCCTGCCCCCACATGTGGTCTTCCTCATCGTCTTCTTCAACCTTCACTATCACGATGCCATCCTTCTCCTGGGCAGCCTGGGGGGAGAGGCCCGTAGCTTCCCTCGATTCAGCCGTCATCATTCAGGCACAGGGAATGACTTGATCCGAACAAGTCTGTGCTCTCCTTTCTGTCCTAAGAGACGGTCTCTGGTTGTGGTTTCTGTCCTAGCCCTGAGTGGTAAAAAACAGTCTTTAGGACTGCAGGAAAAGCCCACAGAGCCGCACTGCTTTCACTGTCACGACCTCCCACAGGTGAATTCCCCTCTCAGGATTGGAGCCTTACCTCCAGGAAGACCACGGGTCACATCACGAGATCACAGCACTTTGCTGATGCCAGCAGGATGCCAGGCACCAGGCTCCAAGCAGTCCACATATCATCTTATTTTCTCCCCCAGCAATCCTAGCAGGTAGGCACGATTGTTCAGACCATTTTACAGTCGACAAAGTGGGTTTAGTTAACTTAATTGGCTCAGGGCAGGTGGCTCCCTGGAGTCACGCCGAATTTGGAGCCCAAGCCTTGCTCATCTGCCTCCTAGCTCTTTCTCGTGGGGGAACCTCAGCCAGTCCAAGGCTGTGGCCTTTTGAGAACAAGATGATCCACAGTGGATACAGAGAAGAGCACAGCGTTCATTTGTATCTTAAAAATGAGAGGAATTATGCCTTATTTGATGTATAAATGGACGTGAACATACTCACTTGGTCTACGTGCTGAACTGCCATTTGTCACACGGGGCACATGCTGTATCCTGAGGAAGAGTGGGAGCTATCTGCATGCCCCACAGAGCGCAGCCCGATCACTTGCCTACTGACAGGTACTATGAGGTATTTTGGTTTGTCTAAGGGCAGATATATGGAAAAACAGATTCTTTTATCTAGCTTTAACCTTGCCCTCATAAAAGAAGCAGCTTTCAAGATTCTGGCAGAGACTGGTGCTCCCTGGTGGAGCAAGGGTTAGGTCAGCTGCTTCCAAAGGTGTGCAGTTCATGTACATCCCAAGGACCCAGGTTCAGGTCCCAGGGCCAGTATGACCAGCCGATGTGAACATTTAAATAAAAATAAAATGCTTCTTCCTCTTCTTTTTTTCTGCCTGCCTGCCTACACACCTTCATTCCTGCCTGCAACTTTCCTTTAAAAAAAGGAAAAAAATAAAGATTCTTGCATAGAAACTACTAGAGAAAATACTACTGCAACACAAAGAACAAGAAAATGGCACAGTTGAGGCTCCTGTCTAGAGCAAGGTTTACTCAGCTAAATTAGCAGGTTAAAAAAAAAAAAAAACACAAGCAAAACATCAAACTAAATCAAACAAGAGGAAAGAACTATTATGAGAACAGATGTGTTCTGGAAATGGTTTTACCTTTTATGTAATTTTAACTAAGTATCCTGAAAAAATCCTTATAGTTTTGGAAGTACTTTATATCCTGTTCAAAAAGCTTCCCAATGAAGAATTTCAGTCTTCAGACTTTGCTAAAGTATAAGACACCTTCTGATTCACTTTTAAGAAAAGGTGAGTTAAGGACATGGCAACGGAAATGTACTAGCTGAATTTCAACAACAGCAAAAATGCATTCTGGTTGGTGGAGAGGCTCAGTCATGACTTACTAAGCAGAGTTGACAGAGCTTGTCTTCCATCTGAATCAACAAAATCAAACATCAAGTTGACGTTTAAGAGACAGCTCATCTGTTTGCTATATCACAGGAGTTAAGCCAAGAGCTTTAAACTAGCAAAGCAGTTTCAAGTATATGGCTCTCACTAAAAATGCATTAGAAATTTTGGTGGAAAGGGGATAATATATGTTTAATAGCCCCAAAATGACTTTCAGATGGCACAAGATTTTTTTTATTATACAAAACATTGGTATAATCAAACATATATGTAATTTTTAGTTATTTTTACAGATAGGCATGTGTGGTCAAAAAGTTTTGTGAATGAATTTTAATCACAAAGAATGTGAATTTTAAGGACTTGTTTTTTCTACCTCATCTTTTTGTCCTTAAAGACAGAAATCTTTACTTAAATAGCAATCTATAACAATACAGAACATTACATTCAAAAAGGCTTTCTAGGTGTACCCTGATGGAGTGGTGAATTTTAGTCAGCTGCCTTCACCCAAGGCCACATATCCCAAGGACCCAGGTTCAAGACAAGGGCCAGGGGTGAAAACCAAGATGAACTAAATAAAATAAAAGTGCTTCTTCTTCCTCTTGCTTCCTACCTGCCTGTCTCTGCTCACCTTCATTGCTGCCTGTACCCTGTAAAAAAAAAAAGTTTTCTCTATAAATGTAAAAAGAATGTAGGAATGAAACCATTCCTCAAATGATTTTCAACTGGCAATGTCCTACTGCAAACCATGTCCTAGCCCTTCCCATCCATTCCTTCAGACCTGTTGTAGCCTCCACCCCTCTGGTTGGGGTACATATTTGGTTTTTCACCCTCAGATCGGCTTTCTCTGTAAAGTCTTTATAGCTCCGTTCATTCACTTTCCCAAACATGCCTATCTCACTATGCAAGGTGTTCTGCTAGGAGAGGAACAGACAAGAAACTTGGTTCCAATTCTGATACAGAGTGGGAAGTGCAATGTGTCAACGGTTTGTTATACGAAGGTTTCACCACACCTTTGAGAGGAGGCCTGAGAAGTAATAGTGTTAAGGCAGCCACTAGGAAGAGGTCTCCTGGAGCTGGGGCTTCAGAGCACTCAGGACTTGAACGAGAAGAGGCATCCAAAGAGACCCTTTGGCTTTTTTCCAACCAGAAACTAAGTAATTCCTATAAGCTTTTTTTTTTTTTTTTTTTCCCATTTCATTCTGCAAAGTCAAGAGAAAGATGATCTTTTCCTGCCATGCTTCCCACAATACTTTCCAGCACCCCAATTCAGGCTCCCTATCTCCTGCCTAAACTAGTGCCCAAGACCCGTAGTTTCAGCTTCAATTTCTCCCTGTTCCAAAGAAACAACATCACAAGATCAAAGCAGTACTATGAAAGTATGCTCCTGGTCCTTCCCTCCCTCCTCCTTCTCAATGACTGTCAGTGACTGCGAGCAGTGCAGCGCTCAAGAGCCATCATAACACATCTCCCTGCTCCAACTAGTTTCTTAGTAGTGGTCACCCATGGTTCAGCCTAACTTGCTCAGAGGGTGTGATTTTTCATTTTCATCCTTTGCTGTGAACAATCTCCCACACCATCACCTCTATAGGTCAAATTTTTACTTTGAGATGCAGAATGTCTCCCAACAACCTAAATTAAGTAACATTATTTTTCTCCTTTGAACACCCTCAGTGTTTTCTTTGCTCTTCTCTTATGGCACTTATAATCTGGTAATGTCACCATTTGGGTTGCAGTTCTTATCTCCATCTCCCAGCTAAATTCTAAGCTGCTCAAAGGCCAGGGACTCTTAGCCCCACGAGAACTTGGCAGAGCTGAATCTTTTTTTTTTTTTAAGGAAAAGTGTAGGCAGGAATGAAGGCAAGTAGGCAGGCAGGGAGAGGTGGAAGAAGCACTTTATTTTTATTTAGTTGTTCACATTGGTTGTTCCTCTTGGCCCTGAGTCTTGAACCTGGGACCTTAGGATGTATATGGTATTGCTGCCAGGTATACTATACTGATAGGCCACCAGGGTGCACCCAGAGTTGACTTCTAAATACAACTGTTCAAACAACTGTTTAGAGTCCATCAGAGAATGTATATTGCGCAAATATCTCAATCACTGGCACTCAGAATCTCACCTTCCTTGTCTTCTTTCTCCATTTGTGTGTGTGTGTGTGTGTGTGTGTGTGTGTGTGTGTGTGTGTGTGTGTGTTCAGTCTCCAAGCACCAGGGAGAAGAGTATTTTGCTCACTTATTTTTCTATGCAGTTCCATGAAGTCCAGCTTCTTCTCTTCGGTTCCCTGCCTTCATTTTCTCCCTACCCTCCACTCTAACTGTAGTGAGAGATCAATGTACCTCCTCCTTATTCTCAGATTATTCTTCCTAAAATGCTAGAGCCTTGTGATCTCCAAAACTTGGTCCCAAGTTCCTCTCAAGTTTCCTTTCCCATTAGTCTTCCCCACCGCCACATGAACCCTTTCCACCCAGCAAAATGAGTCTACTCAGTATTTCCTAAATATGCTTTGTGTTTTGATTGTCATACTGTCCTCATATTATACTTGGTGCTTGAAACTTCCTTTCCAGTCTTCCCTGCCTATTTATCCCTCGTTGTTGTTCAAGAAGCTTCTAGTAGGTATAATATTAAGGACTGACATTTATTGAAAGCTTTCTACCTACCAGGCATCATCATCCTAATAATAATTTCATATCACAGCCTTAGAAGGGAGATACAATTACCATCCTGGGACAAAATTGAGGTTTACTGATGTTACATACTGGAGGTTCACAGAGCAGTTAAGAAGTAGAGTCAAGATTTGAAATTTGGTCTGTGACTCCTCAGTTCATATTCTTTTACCATCATTTCAAAGTCATCCTGTCCCAATATGTGGGGTAAGGAAAGGCTTCTGTGTACATATAGATACGTTCTAAAAGGAGGCCTACGAAGGACAACCACTCAGGAAAGGACCTTATCTGCCATTCACTATCTTCACTAGAGAAATGTGTGACTAAGGAGACACAGCAGGAAATTCAAGTGGGAGTCACCTAAAATCTAACCAGGATTTGGTTCAGACAAGATGATTGAGCAACCAACCTGGCATCAGAAATCTCCATATGTATGTATGAAAAGTTCTGTCTCGGTCATATTATGGAACAAAAAGGAATCTTGATTTGTGTCCACACCTAGGCCAGAGTTTAAATACAAGGCTACTCCTTGGTTCAGTGGGAATCAACAGGGTCTCTGAGGAGAAAGTGAGACCCATAGGGACAGAGATCGGGAGAGACGCATGATCCTTCCTCACTAAATTGGGGCAGGTCCTCCCCTCCACCTCCCAACATTTCTCTGCTCCTCCTCTGGGCAAGTGAAAAGACACAACAGCAGGGAAGGCCTGGATTTCATTTCAGGTTTCCCAATTCAGAGCACACCATCTTTTCTCCTCTCTCTAGACAACTGGCCCTAACAGTCTCCCCAAGCTTTTGATATGCAGTTTTTATGATGTTTCTTTCTCTGTAACCTAATTCTTCATGCCTTTCTCCTCATTGAGACTATTGTTAAAGGTGTGCTTCTTTGCACCTCTGAAGCCACTTAGATGAGCATTTGCAAGCATTAGTTTTAAACCTAAAATGAATTCACAACATAACTATTTTTTTGCTCATTTGTATGGCATTCACTGTTGCCCTAAATTTAGCCCCACTAGGGACTCTTTGGAAGAATTTTATGGTATTGTTAAGCTGCTCCACCACTTGTTAGCTGATAATCTTAGGCAAGTTAATCTCTATATGCATGTTTTCTCATCTGTATAACAAAGATGAAAAACAGAATTTGCCTCAAAGAGTTGCTATGAGGATTAAATGAGTTAATATATACAAAGCACTTAAGGGTATCTAGCATTCAGTTGACTCTTGAGAAGAGTCGTTTTAAATCTATTCCCAATAAACTTAAGACATGTATAACTGTACTTTCCAATTTTCAGCCAGTTTAGAAGATTAAGTAATGAGTACAATATTACAACATTAAAAGCAGCACAGACACGTGAATTCCAGTTTCCCTCAAATAAGTTACACATCTCTGAGTGAGTCATTTAACCTTTCTGCACTCAGTCTCATGTCAAATGGAGGTGAGGCAGGCCTGAGGAATAGAAAACTACCTCTGGGGTCCCTTTGAGTTGAAAAACATTCTGATACACTAACCAATTTAGATAAGATTACCCCCAGCAACTGGTCTCATCAAGGAAAAATACAAACTATTTTCTTACAAATGCCGCCTGAACTTACAAGCTCAGTTCATTCCAAAGGCTATTAAGCAGGCCAGTATCTTTTCCAGGCCATAGTATTGAAAGTTTAAATACATTGTACCCCACCTCTTTGTTTATAACAGAGCTATAAAATACTTTAAAATAGGGAAAAAAGTTACCTTTCAAAGGTAGCTAGCTACCCAAAGAATATTGACCCCAGATTCACATGCAAAAAGAAATTTAAATGTTTAGAAGGGAGTAGGTGATCAGCAAAAGATGATGGTGTTAAGCAGCCAGCTTCCCTGTTTATATTTTAAGATTGGTGAAATGGCCTGAAATAACGACCAAGTAGGTTGCATAGCAATTCAGAGAGGATACAAACTTTAAGTTAAACACAGGGGGAGGGGGAGATTCCTTATGTAATAAAATTATTTATCCACATCTGGCCAGCATCATATACAGTAACATTGCTTTGTTGATATGTTACAATGAATTCTCCACAATTCAATTCAACAAATATTTATTGACAGCCTCCAACCCGCCTAGCACTGGCCTGTACAATAAATGCTTTCTTTGGTTCCAGGCCATGTAACAGCCACTGTCTATAATGAAAGTATCTTATTGTGCACTGAAGGCAAAGCAGGAAAGGGAGGGAGGGAGCAGTGTCAGGCTAAACTGTAGCTAAAATTTTCAAGTACACTGACCAGATCATTTCAAAGCTGGAAGGGACTTCTGAGAAAATCTAGTTAATTTCACTGACGACAAAACTGAGTCAGCGAAGTGTCTCCTCTTATCCAAGGTCATTCGGATAATCAGCTAATGGTCCAGTGCAATTTCTACAAATTCCCTTCACTTTCACCCACTCCAAATCAAGAAAGAGTAACTAACCAGAACTGGAAAATCCACTTTATCCTCCCGACAGCTTTTTTTTTTTTTTTTTAAATAAAGACTTGAAAATAGTCCATAGAACTGAAAAAGAAAGTGGGGGTGTGAATGATCTCTACTAGATCCCAATTACTTTTTTATCCACTAGTACTAAGCTTCTAATATCCTTTAATCGCCGCTCGGTGGTGGGGGTGGGCAGAGAAGCAGGTGATCTGGAAACGCGTAAGCGGCACCTCAAAACGTGTCCGTTTCTCGGTCTCCCGCATGTGTCACTGAAGGACCCCGAAAAACCCTCTCTCCCTGGAATCAAAGCAAATGGCGACGGAGCGCAGAAAAACCAGACAGGGGTTGTGCTCACTCGCGACCCAGCTCTCAGAAACGTCAAACGGCGGTGACAACACTGCGGGTGAAGGACTTCTCCCAGGTCTCGGAGCACCCCCAGTCACTAAGACCCTCATCCCCTTCCCGTCCGGACCTGGGGTTGGGGTGGGGGACGTCTCTCGGCGACACGGCGCTTCCTACGGCCGGGCTTGGGGCGGGGACAGGGGCTAGGACTCTTCACACTCCGCCCGGGCCGCCAGCTGGAGACCCCGGGGCGACAGCTGCAGAGCCCACCCTCACGCACACATCCCTGCGGCGCCGCCCGCCCTCCCCAGAGGCCGGCCCAAGTCTCACCGTGAGCCCCGGGAGCGGCCTGGGGACGCTGGGCGAGAAGGGGGAGCTGACTCTGGGGCTCGGACCGGCCGAAGGGCGCTGCACACCAACCTAGGCCCTCCCAGCGCCGCGACACAGACACAATGAGTCACAAAGGCCGGAAGTACGTCAACACCTCGCCTTCCGGGACTGAGCTGCGTTTCCGGATCCCCTCTAGGAGCGCGGGAGGGTTTTGCATCTCGGTTCCCGGATCGCTAGAACCGGCCCCGCAGTGTGCAGGTCACAGGTCTGTCCTGTTTCGTTTGTGACCCTCGAGTTCATGCGGGGGACGGGCGACTCAGGCTTTACGTGGCCCAGCCTGGTCAGTTCAGACTGCAGTTCATATAATTCGATTCCCCACTGTCTTTTCCATCTCGGATAATCCTTGTAGTAATTACAGTTATTATCAAGCAACAATCATGCTTGTAATTGTATGTCTAGGGCAGAGGAACCTGAATCAAGGTGCAGACAGAGGGAAGATCAAAGTGAAGGCAGGGGTGGCTGCTTTCACAAAGTGCCACGGTAGTAGCTTCTCTGGGGCTCCGGTGACGTCCGCCAACTGAGTGGGTGGTATTTTCAAATACTTGGCCTGTGGACAAAGGACGTCTATTCACAAGCCAGTTACAAGTTCGGGGTTTTGCTCCTGCGGCGTCTGCTATTATAGCAGTTTAAAAGGAATTTTCAGAGTAATAACACACTTCTGCCTTCAAGGAGCTTTTACAACCTACAATTAAGGCCTCCACTTTTACCGAGAGACGGAAGACAGAAATATTGCCCCACTTTTTGTGCGAGGGACACTAGGTGCATGGTTCTGACTTTGCTGCACATCGCAAGACAAGTTCCGGGGAGAAATTGAACTTAGTAGATTGGTTACAGGGCTCCTACTCTTTGGGGAGACAGTTAAACAAACAAGCAAAAAACAAAACAAACACCCCCCCTAGAAACAAAAGGCATGCCCTGCTGTAGTCGAGCTAGGTCAGCAGCCTCGGAGGGAGGGGGCCAACCATTGTGAACAACGAAATAAAAGTAAAATAAAATGCTTTTTCCTCCTCTCTCTTCCTTCCTGCCTTCCTACTCGCCATTATTCCTTCCTGTGCCTTTCCTTTAAAAAGTAAAAAAAAACCCTTCAAGATGAAATAGGAATTACAGTATCATTAAATTAAAGTTGCAAAATGGGAGAAAATACTCACCAGTAATCTCCCTATCCTGGCCCTAAATGGTGACTTTATTTCTTAGCTGTGTTCATATGTATCTTGTATAGATTTTATTATAGCTCAGAACATAGCTCAGAACCATAGGGTATTGGACAAGTGACTGGTCCACTTGAACTACCTGCCATATCATACTGGGTGACATGCTCCAGACAGAAGCACAGGTAATATATATGATGATCAGTGGAAGTGTGAGGTGGCCTGACCTGGGAGTGCTAAGGCGACAGTAAGGGACTCAAAGTAGTTAGGTCCCATGACAGTTAAAATTCAATGTGAAAAAAACTGGGATAAGCAAAATCAGTAAACAGAAGCCAATAGGTGATAAAAGTCACTGAGCAGTGGGAGTTCTGCATGAGCAGAGGCTTGAGTAGAGAGACAAACCAAGCTATAGAAGCAGACAGTGAGGGGCTGGCATGCCCTCCAGAGCTCACAGCAGGGAGCCCAGCCACCTAGTCCGGAGGACCCACAGCATAATGGGGTGGCAGCCCCAATCACCTTCAGGTCCCAAACCAAGTTTTGTGCTTTGTATTGCCTAACTTTGCTTTAGATATCATGTGTCCTGTCTTCTACCCTGCTATGTGTCCTTAGAATACATCTCTTGCCAGCAAAAGGATATAATTGTTCCTTGTCACCGGGAAGCATCCAAAGTGGTTCATGTGAAGTCATGTAGCCTACTAAAAATGATTAATATATTAAAACTGAAATTTTTCTTCAAAGAATAGGTACCATTTTCAAACTACGTAGTATTCTGTCAAGCAGTTAATTTTTTTTTTAAAGGAAAGATGAAGACAGAAATGAAGGTGAGTAGGCAGGCAGGAAGAGAGAGGAAGAAGAAGCATTTTATTTATTTTTATTTAGTTGTTCACACTGGTTTTTTCCCCACCAACCTGGAACTTGAACCCAGGGATATGTGGCCTTGTGTTCCTTTGGAGGCGACTGACGTACTGTTACTCCACCAAGGCTCACAGAGCAGTTAATAATTCCTCTATTAAGCACTTTATAATTTCTCTGTTTCTAGACATGTAGTATACTTCCAAAGTTTTACTAGTTGAAGAAATATTTGAAGATTTTTGTACAAATGTCTTTTGAATTATTTAATTAGGACAGATTCTGACAAATGGGTTTACTGAGTGAATAAGTAGAATCTTTAAAAAATATATTTTATCATATTTCTTCCCACAAGAGGTTTCATTCTTATCTTTGTCCTACAGCAAAATTACTTTCACTAGAAGAGTGGTAAATGTCCTTCCATTGACCTTGCTTCATTTATTGGGTCATGTCAGAAGGATGACAGGATTCAGTTTTCTATTTCACAATCATTTCTTACCTATTGGTATCAGGGATTATACTTGATTCTGGAGGATGTAAAAGTGACATGGCACTGGTCTTCCAGAAGTTTGCAGTCTGGTAGGGAACTTAGGACCCGGGCACGAGTCACCAAAACACAAAGTGAAATGAAGCATACACCCAGAGCCACATAAAAGCACTTTGCTGGTCTGGGTGCAGGATTCACAGGGCAGGATGAGAGCTTCTGTGGGGCCCCTCTACTTTCTGCTGGTGGAGCGGGGGTCTGTCTTAAGCCTGTTCCTAGATCGGCTGTTGCAACATCTGCTGCTCCTGAGTATCTCCACCTGCTACTGTCTTCTGTGCATCCTCAAATATCTGTAACGTAGGATTGTCATGGCACATCCCTGTGGCCCAGTGACTAAGGCGTGGGCCATGTAAAGCCCAAGGACCCTGGTAGGAGTCCTGGAGCTGGAGGAAGAAGAAGAAAAAGAAGAAAGATGGTCACATACAATTGATTTAATCCTTGGTTTCTGAATCACTAAGGAAGATTATCACAATGGAGACTAGACTCAACCTCAAGCCATCAGGAATTTATCCCTAATGTTTAGCTTTCCCAGGAGCTCTCTGCTTCCTCCAGACTCTTCCTTACATCTCCTTTCTCCTAGGAGCCTAGTGAGCTCTTTGAGCTTTTATTCTATAAGTACACCACTTCAGAGATATCGTGGACTCAACTCTGGACCACTGCACTAAAGCTAATACCACAAGCAACTCAATTGCATGAATATTTAGGTTTCCCTATGCATCTAAAATTTATGATTACACTATACTGTAGTTTATTAACTGTGCAAGAACATTACATACACAAAAAAGAAGACATGCCTTAACTGAAAAGTACTTTGTTGCCCAAAAAATGCTAGCCATCATTGAAATGTCAGCAAGTGGTCATCTTTAGGCTGGATGAGGGCCTTGTCCTCATACTGATGGCATTGGCTGATAGATGGCGGTTGCTGAAGGTTGGGGTGGCCTTGGCAACTTCTTAAAATAAGACGAGGAAGTTTGCTTCATTGACCGACTCTTCCTTTCACAAGAGATTTCTGTGTAGCCTGTGTTGCTGCTTGACAGCACTTTACCAGCCATGGAACTTTTTTCCACATTGGAGTTCATCCTCTCAAACCCTGCTGCTGCTGCTTTATCAACTCATTTGATGTCAAACCCTAAATCCTTTGTGTCGTCTCCACAGTGTGCACAGCATCTTTACCAGGAGGAGCCTCCATCTCCAGAAACCACCTTCTTTCTGGTCCATAAGAAGCAACAACTCATCCATTAATTTGATCACCAGATTGTGCATTTCCACCAATCACTGGGGTAAATTTAACTGTTAGCATTGAGAAGGGTGTGAAGCAGGGCTGAGGGGAGCCGCCCATCAGTGGAACAAATGCCCTGGCTGAGGGAGGCTGTCCTTCGGTCTATTGTTGCCAAGTGGGATGTGGACCCAAAGTTACCCAATAATCTTGCTTTTCCAAGGAGAAAGGAGAAATGGGATTTATAGGTGAAATTTCTCCATTTTTAAATGATACTCAGCAAACACACAGGAGCACACTGGCTCAGGACTCTTGCAGGTGGACACCCCGTCTGAGCTGGGGTGATAGGTCTGCAGGTATAGGGCCCATGACTAAGAGGCCTCTCCTTTCTCAAACAAGGTCCCTGAACAGGTTCCTCTATATGATGAGCCATCGCTGTGATTGAGTACCGTGCCTCCCCTTCTATGTGGAACCACATTTTCAATGCCTTCCCTTTCAGAAGAGTGTTATTCTTCTCATGGCATGAAGAAATGGTGTATCCTGGAGGTGGGCTCATGAAGCCCTCGGGGAAGGATGTGGACAGGTGTTGCTGCTTATTAGTAATCCTGGCCATCATGGTCTTAGACCAGAACCAACCATCCCAGGTCTTTGTGGTTCTCAGCATCACAGGGAGGGTGATGACCATGAAGAAGCTACCACAGAATCTGCAAGGTCCCCATTGGCCTGCTTGTGGGGGAGGAGAGTGGCAGTCCCCACACAAAGAGGGCAGCTGGGTGTCTGGAGGTCACAGAAGGCTCCTTCAGGGTCTGATGAGGAGACGTCAGCCAAGTCTCTGCTGACCCCTTTCTACTTTTGTCACCCTCCCCAATTACTTCATCTGTTCCAGCTGCAGTAGGTCACTAAACATGAGCAAAATAATATCAGAGTCTCTGTCCCACCATCCAGGACAAGATGAGCCAACGCTTGGGCAAGTGTCTGGAAAATGCTACTCACATATCTGTTTGCATGGTGTTGATTCAATGTTCAGGTGACGTGCCCTTGAGAAGCACCAGTCAGATGTGTATGATGAGGGGAGGGATGGGGACAGGTCAGTGGATAACAGAAAAAAAACAAACATTCTTTTCCCCAAAGACGCAAGACATATTTCACAGAAAACAAGGAGTTAAGAAACCCAGCATGGAAGGCAAAAATCCATAAGCCCCTCTTTAGAAAGAAACAATCAGAAATATCAGTTTCACTTGTAGGAAGGGAATAAATGTGTTCGGTTGATGTGGATTAGACAGAGGTTCTCAAAGTATGGTGTCTGGACCAGCAAGATCAGTACCAGCTGGGAGCTGGTTAGAAATATAAATGTTGGGGCCCAACCCTGACCTATGAAATCAAAAACTCTGGGGGTATGTCCAGTAATCTTTGTTCTAAGTAACTCCTGTTGATGGTAAAGCAAGGTAACCTCTGAAAACCATATTTTAGTGAAATGCCTTGATGCTGGTTATAGCCGAGAAAGTTCCATGATAAATGTGTGGTTGTTGTTTGCATCGCTTTTATGGTGGCTTTGTTTTCTGTTTTTTTTTTAATTCTTGACTCCGAAAGATGGGAACTCTTCTAGGATAATGAAATAAGTGAGCTGTTATTTTCTCTGTTTATGACATCTACATTGAAGCCCCTTGTAGTTAAGTGAGCTTTAAGATTTATAAATGTCTACATAATTACAAGAGTGTAAAAGAAGACTAGTGTGAACATGAATGATGATTTAAGATTGCATTGGGAGACATGAAACCTGGTACCTGTGACTAAACTTTTTCTTTAGGTGAATTGTTTTAGAAGCAATGAAAACCTTAGGACAGACTTAATGTTTAGGAAATTTTCATTTTTCTTTCTTTCCTGTAGGATTTTTTTTAAAAAGTGATTTCCTTATTATTTTCTGGGATTTTTTTTTAAGAGTGGAAGGGGAAAGGAGCATTTTTTTTTTTTTTTTTTTTTTTTTTTAAGGAAAGGTACAGGCAGGAATGAAGGTGAGGGCAAGCAGGCAGGAAGAATGGGGAAGAAGAAACATTTATTTTATTGTTTCATCTTTGGTTGTCCAGAATAATCCCCCCACTAGTAATCCTTTGTTTAATCATATCTGTAAAGTCCTTTTTACCCTGAACAGTAGCATATGTACAGGATTCAAGAGGAGGATGTGGTGGAGATTTTTGGGGGACCCGTCTGCATCTCTCAACGTTGGAGGAATCCTTTAATTCACTGGAGGTCCAGCTCCTAGAACCTGGGTACCTGTGGACTTGCACCCTGGGGTTTGTTTCCCCACCAGCTGTCATCGCCAACAATGCTAGTGCTCTAACACTGTCCTACCACACCCACTTCCAGGAAATATATAAACACACATATACACATAAAATAGAGACAAATAAGTAGAAAATATGTAGAGTTGCTATAGGTCTTATTTCTGTAACTCATTACATGGTTGTGTGTTTGGGGCAATCTGGAAAAGAGAAAACATTAGATGTGTATTTTATACTTATAATCAAGTCAAGATGGAGTAAAAATTTAAATGTAAAATAAAAAAACATTTGAGTAGAAGAAGAGACTATTTGTACTCTTTGACTAGTGAGAGACTGTTAAGCTTGCCATCTGAGGTGGACACAGTGCTTGTGTGTCTGCGCTCCTCTCTTCTGAGGAGTCTTCCCCAGCCCCCACCACACACATGTGGTTTGAACAGGACATGTCCTCTCTTGATGTGGATCCATCTTCTTGGACACCGTGACTCCTTAGAGATGAGCTCCTGATCTAAGGGGAACTAATCACTCCCCTGGCCACAAATCGGAGCTCCCTTGCTCCCTCTATTCATGGAACAGCAGATGAGTATTCTGGCAGTGACTTTGGTGGCGATACTAGCCTTCTGGATATAGCTTTGTGAGAAATGAAGTTGACAAAGAGAGAAAGCACATTGAGAAGTAAAGAGATGTTGTCTGGTCCCAATTTCCTGTAATGCTGTTACTTCCTGCACTTTTTAGTTATGTCAGTGTCTACGTTCTCATTTTCCCCTAAGTTTATTTCTCTCACAACCCAAAGTTCCTATTCAAACAATACCAGAAATGGGAGTTATAAAAATGTTAGAATTTAAAAGTAAAATCCCATTAAAACCAGATTTTCAAAGGTAAAATATACCACTTACAAAAGTAAGAGACAAATGATAACTAATTAGCAACAGAGATTACAGATGCTTTTGGCTGTTTCTCCTCATAGTCCCAAGATGACTGCCACAGTGCCCGTCGTTTCCTTGTGCATATACAGAGGATGTGAAATGAACAAGACGATCTTCTGTCCCTTTAAGAGCAAGGAAAATGTCATAACTCTTTGCCTTTGCCCTTTGATTTTCCAGAAACTTTCACACCTCTTCAGCTAGAAAAGCATCAGAAATCCATGCCAAGAACCCTCAGAGTATAGGGGCTGGAATTATCTTGATTGAGGAAGACGTACGAAGATCACTATCTGGGATATGGTACCTGTGAGCTGTATAGAAGGTGAGAACATAAACAAGATCAGGACTCTGCTAACAGGGTGAAAAAAGGGCAGCCAAGATCCTCGGGAGTACAGATTGGAAGAGATTAACCAACAGGTTCTGCTACACTAGACAAGAAACCTAAATATCTAGAATCCCTGAGATTGTGCACATTCCATGGAATGACAGAAGAGACTTGTAAACTTTTAAGCATCACTTTCCACCAGGCATAGTGTATTCAGAGCATAAAAGCTAGAGTCTAAGAGAGCTGAGTTCAAGTCTCAAGTCTACCACTGACCAGCTACTTGTTTGGGAGCTTTGGATAACCTCTCTAAGCTTTCAGTTTCTTGGCCTGTGAAATGATTATAAGTCATACTGATGCTTGTGAACTGATGATGGCGATGATTATACTAGCTTTATAAAGTCTGTAAGTTAAATGACAAAATGTGTAGAAAAGACAGTAAACACTCCATTCACGACCCCAGTCATTTTTGTTTTTCTAAGTCTTATCATAATTAGAAGAACTAATGGAACTGACATTCATCTGGGGAAAAAGCGATAATAAACCTATAAATAATCAAATCAGGTCATTCCATAGTGGTCCTAGGAGAAAAGCAAAAAGTCATTGTGCAGTCATTAAAGACATGTCTGATTATTGCTCCAGGATAGAGATGGCTGTTTTCACAGATAGAGGTTCTCTATAAAATGATGTCAGTAACCCCAGGGCTCCAGACCGGTTAGCAAACAAGCTAAGAGTTTTGAAAGGCCGCAGAGGGGAAAGTGTTGTAATAATCATTCAACGTAATGATTTACCACTACAAAGAGACGCTGTGCCTAAGGGCTGGCAGGCTGCCCTGAACAAATAAAAGTTTCTGAAGGGCCTTCTAGAATCCGTGGGCTCCCAAGTTTGACTTCTGTGCTGTGCACGTTGGTGAGTTAACCTAGAAGGGCAGCATTTCTGAAGGTGCTGCCTACACCAAACCTTAGGGGCGTGGTAGGTGTTTCCTCCTGTGTCTGGGGAACTTTTACTCTGAGTTTCTCAGTGTTCTCTCTGTGGGAGCTAGTTGAGCCCTGAGTTTATTGTGAGAATCTGTTTGATTCAGTCTTGTACCCAAGAACATAAACAAGTCTGATCACTATAATCTAAATGTGACTAGGAGATCTTTTGAGCCACTCAGTATGATTTCCTGCCCCAAGTCTTCCTGAAGGTGGCCTTGTGATTAGGAATTGTCTAAGGTACAAATATGTAGCCATCTCTATCAATTGTCTTCCTTTTTCATTTGGGTTTTGCTCTTATTCACCTTTGAGGGTGTTACCCTTTGAAGTTCCCGGCTTTAGACAGAGGTCCCCACCTTTGTCTCATGAGTGGCCTGTTGAAATCCACATTCTAGACACCAGAGTTGGGCAGACACTTCAGGGAAAATTCTCTCAAGGGTGGACTTATCTCTCTGGATTAGTATTTTTTCTGTCATTTTTGGCCTCTATGAAATTCTCTTTCTTTCATCAACTCATTTGTGCACTAAAAAAAGGATGTCAGAAAACCTACTAACTGGGAGAAGATATTTGCATTCCATATTTCTGACAAGGGCTTAATATCCAAAATATATAAAGAACTCATAAAACTCAGTAAGAAAAAAACAGGAAATCCAATCAAAAAATGAGACGAGGAGAGACATTTTTCCAAAGAAGGCATACAGAAGGCCAACAGGCACATGAAAAGATGTTCCTCCTCCCTGGCTATCAGGGAAATGCAAATTATAGCAACAATGACACTTTATACCTGAGAGACTGGCTAGTATCCAAAGTCTGGAAACAATAAACGCTGGCAAGGACGTGGAGAAGAGGGGACACTTTACACTGTTGGTGGGAGTGCAAATGGGTGCAACCTCTGTGGAAAAGTGTGGCGATTTCTCGAAATGTTGAAGATGGAAACCCATGTGATCCCTTCATTCCACTTCTGGGTGTTTACCCAAAAGAGATAAAAATACTAATTCACAGAAATTTATGCACCCCCATGTTTATTGCCGCCCTATTCACAGTAGCTAAGACCTGGAAACTACCTAAGTGCCCAACATCAGATGAATGAATAAAGAAGATATGGTTCATATGTACAATGGAACACTACACAGCCCTCATAAGAGATAAAATCCTGTCATTTGAGTCAACATGGAAGGATCTAGAGGGAATTATACTAAGTGAAACAAGTCAAAAGAAGAAAGATAGATACTAGATGACTTCACTCATATGTGAAATGCGAATAGACAAAACACTTGGTGATATGGTGGAGGGTAGGGTGTCGATACATAGTTAAGGCATGAGGAAGCTACATATATGGAAGCCTACACATATGATTTATCTTTATTTGTAAAACAAAGTTACTGTAATAAAATACTAAAAAAACCCCAAAGCAAAAGTTCCCCAGACACAGGAGGAAACACCCGCCACTCACTATCTTCTCTATCAAGCACTATTTCCAAGTATTTGTTGTTTGTGCTGTGCTCGGGCTTCTTCCTTGCAGCGTCCCAGGATTTCATGATCAAGCCTGTTTTACTCCAGCCATTCCATCTGAAATTTTCAGACATACGAGTCTGAAACATATATCCTACTAGCCATATGGCAGAGAATATGATCAGAGAAATCCTCCCTCTACAGCACACCAAAAAGAAAAACAGGTAGGAAGAGAGAGGAGGAAGCAGCATTTATTTTCTTTTTCTTAGTTGGTCTCACTGTCTCCCTACAACCCACCCCTGGAACCCAGGACTTGAACACAGGGGTATGTGGCCTGCATCCTTTGGAAGTGACTGACCCAACTGCTACTCCACCAGAGCATATGGTATCCTTTGATATAGAAGATAGTGAGTTTGTCACCCAGGACCTCAACAAGCCAGTGATTGAAGAAGTAATACCCTCTGGTTGTTTGCTTAGCTATGCATGCTTGCAAGAGGGACTGGGATCAGTTGTCAGTCACCACCAACCACAGAAGCTATTGAAACCACCAAGATGGTGATGGAGCACTGTGGGCAGAAGGGGCTGAGTGCCAGAGGCGTCAAGTGCCGTGTGCAAAATGTACTAGTCTGAGTATGCTCCGTGGAAATCTCCACCCCCTCCTCCCTCCTGTCTTGCTCTGTGAGACCTTGAGTGCCCACCCTCTGTCAGAATGTTGCTTTGGAACATGAGTTTCCCCTTCTTCGTTGTTTTGCAAAGCAGTAAAGATCTTGCTCTACTTTACCGAATCTGGCCTCGGTCCCATTGTTCAGTGACCAGGTCATTGAAACTCTCACTGGCAGGGCTGGGTAGTATGTTCATGGAGCTTATTTTAGGGGCAAGCTGGAGAAGTGAGTGTTTGTTGAATGAATGGAAGGCTGGTGAGGATGGAGCTAGATGGACTTTTTGTTGGTTGAATTATCAGACCCAACTTATATTAGCAAATTCATGTCAAATTTGGAGTCTGCAGAGGCAGCTACTGGGTTCTGTCCTTTATTTTTTTAAAAAGAAAGGTACAGGCAGGAATGAAGGTGAGCAGGCATGCAGGAAGAGAGAGGAAGAAACATTGATACATTTTGTTTAGCTGTATATCCTAGTTTCCCTGGCTCCCACCCAGGGTCCTTGGAATATACATGATCTGCACACCAGGGTGAGCCTCAAGAGGAACTTCGTAACTTCACTTCATATAGCCTGTTTCCTGTTTTATCAGTGTTATATGAGAACATTGGGGACATGCAATTAGCTTAGTGCTTAATCTAATGGCCTAAAAACTAGCATGTTGAAGGTAACTATCCCTCCTTTTCTATCTCCTACCTGCAAAAAATCCACAGAGAGAGAGAATGAATGAGTTAAAATATAATAAAACCAAGTGTTCTACATGTGGGTGGAAAAATTTACAAAATATTCCTGTGGCCACCATCCGAGATGGAACACGGGTCTGGAAAAAAATAAGTATGAGAGAACTGGCAGTGGAAGATGTGGCTTTTTGACAGAAGTCACAGTGAGCAAGGCAGGACCTCCTCGACTGAGCCCAGCACTGAAGAACGCGTCACTAAAAGTAAAACAAATCTTAGGCACCAGTGACGACAGTGCAGGGTTCAGACATGAAATGTGAGGCATGCCTTCCTCTCTAGTGGTCTGGCCTCCTGCCACAGACACGTGCAGCTGGAGAGTAGCTATCACCAGGGAAAGGAGCCTGGAAACTTCTATGTGGGGGTTGGCAAGAAAAGCTGGATGAACTTAGGGTGAAGAAGGGTTTGGGAGGGGCTGTGTTAGTCTGCTGGGGCCTTCCACTAAGCGGTAGACCAGGCCTCTATTGGCCTGAGGTCCTTTCATGCTGAGTGGTGCTGGACAAGATGAAGTGTGTAGATATCAAATTATTATATGTAATTGACCCCACCATTTTGAGGATGTATGTGCACAATTTCAAAAAATATCTATTGTGCTTTCCTTTAATGACAGAATATTGGTCCTGTTAAGTCATGATTTTGGATCAGGATGCTATTTCTTCTGTCTTTAAGTTTTAAGGTGAGGGATGAAAAGAACAGGAACTGGACCTCAATGGGGGTGATTCAGAGGGATAAAGAAGTCAAGTTCTGCTTGATTCCACCCAGCTGGCCCTCTCCGGGGGGAGCCGCCCCTCTCAGGCAGGCCCATGTAGATCAGGGGAGGATCTAAGTGTAAAGGGACCAGCTGACCTCTGGGTTCCAAAGAAGGTCACTCTGGTTGTTGTCAGGCACCTGGTCTGTGACCTGAACTTCTGTTTGGTTGCAAACACCAGATTCCCTTCCACCTTGTGTCCGAGTTTACGCGTCTGGAGTCCTGCCTTGACTCTGGGCCTGATGTCTAGGCGCAAGGATTTACTTTGAACCTCAGTCCCTTTAGGTTTAGCACAGGGTTTTGGCTCTGCCACCCCTCATTCAGAGACAGAAGCCCTGATTCTGATCATCGAGAGCAGGCTTTCCTGTTGTCACCTGCTTTCCAGTATCACCTGCTCCTGGATTTCCAGCTAATATTGGAGCCTCCTGCTACTTTGGTGAGCTTCCAAATAACCAACCGTTTGTTTGCTGAGATCCTTGAGACACTCAGCTTCCTGCTGGTTAGAACTTCCTTCTGGTGTCCTCAAGTGGGTTTCTTTCCTCAGTGCCTTGACCCACCCATATGGAGCCAAATTCTAGGTCTCTCTTCCTCAGAGCATGTTCAGCAGACGATGCATAGCCTTATCTAAGGACACGCCATTCAGAGTCTCCCCTCCTGGCTTTGACACTGTTACACTTCACTGGAGAAGCTTGTGCCTATGAAACCGTGAAGTCAGCTGTCACAACATCACCCAGTATCACCCTTTACTTTCTTCAGAACTCGTCTATAAAAGGCTCTTCCTCATACGCCAACCTCAAGGGGGCTCTTGCTGCCCTTAATGTGCAAAACTTGTGTTTTCCCAGCCTCCAGCTAGGTCACCATAGGCTTTAAAAGGGAAGGAGCAGGCTCTGCTTCTCACATGGAGCTATTTCTACATGCAAATTCTTCCCACACAGTCCCGAGAGCCAAAGGGAAATAATGTCCGGAATGGGGACAGCCATACCTTGGGGCCATTGTGGGTTTGGTTCTAGACCACTGACAGCAGTGAGGTGAAGATTTCCACACGTTTGTTTGGCTTCCCACTGCAAATACACGTTATGTTTACCCTGTGCCGTCATCTGTTTGGGCAATTGCATAGGTCTAAGGCAAAAGCACAGACCTTAATTCAAAAATACTCTATTGCTAAAATTGCTGACCATCCTCTGAGCTGTTGGAAAAATGGTGCCAGTAGACTTGCTCAATGCTGGGTTGCCATGAACTTTCAATTGTCAAAAAAACACAACATCTGTCTTGCATAATAGATCAAAAGCAAAAAATGAGATATGCCTAAGAGACATTTGAAAAAGTCTCAGGGGAAGAGGCAAGGGGCCTCTGTAGGGGACAGAGGATATGGTTTCATTTATCCTCAAAAGACAATGGCTCATTTTTCTTTCTCATAGGTGAGCCACCTTTAAGGATATACTGGGGGAAGACTTGGTCTGTAGGGAGGGAAGCAGAGTCTCCTAACAGTCCCTATAAAGTGTCAGAAGATTTAGAGAAGAAGGGAAGGTGACTATTTCTAAATATTTTTAGCTTGGAGTCCCAGGTAAACTGAGAACAAAACTCCCTACCTTACCATACAGTCTTCAGTACGACTGTCCATCAAGAGGAGAGGAGAGACGGGTAAAGCAGGGAGGAGTTTTCTGTTCAGCTTTGAAGTCAGAAGTCAGACAGGTTTTCCTAGCCTTTCTCTCTCCTCTGGGAATAGACTCTTGACCTCTTGTGTACATGAGAGAGAGACTTACCTGGGAAGGTTATTTAACCTCTCTGGACCTCAGTTTCCCTATCTGTAAAACGGAGATATGACTTTATCTCCATGGTTATTAGGAGGCTTAAATTAAAAGATCCTCGAATAAACTGGTGAAGATTAGACACATATTTCATACTTGCTGAGTGTAGTGTTCCTCTGGGGAAGGAGGCCAACCAGGTGATATGGCACATTTTCATTGAGAGAAAACCCCTTCTCAAAAATCCAGCAGCATTGCGTCTTTGGAAGGATTACCCTGATGCGGAGCTCCGAGCCTCCAAGCTTCCAGCCTTACCTTGTCCAGCTCCATAAAATTCCCACTGCCCCCAGGGGTGGCACCCTCATTTAGTTCTGGGGCGGAAATACATTTGGTTACTTGGCTAATATAACCACATTACTGAGAAGTTTCAATTCAGAGGACACACACATTAAGTCATTTTTTTCAAAGGAAAGGTGCAGGTAGGGATGAAGGTGAGCAGAGGCGGGCAGGTAGGAGGAGAGAGGAGGACATCTATTTATTTATTTTTGGTTGTACATCTTGGTTGTTCCCCCAGTCCTGGGGCTTGGACCTGGGACCTTGTGATGTATGTGGACTACACTCATCTGGAGGAGACAGACCTAACTGCTACTCCACCAGGGCATGCCAAGATCATTTTTTTCACTCATGATCATCACCCCTTTGTATTATCTAATGGCCTGTCTCCCTGGGTGACAGATTTTTAAGTGGCATCTGAAGGAGAGTCCATAATTCCTTGTCATTTTCACTTAAGATTCTGCCCATTTAAAAACCCTGCTCTCCTCTCTGATTCATTGTGGGGCAAGGTGTTTTCTGTTGTCTACTTTCCTTTCTTTCCCCAGAGTGGAGGGGCCGGTGTCTGTAGGAGAATCTCTCTCCTTTTTCTCTTATTTAGCTTTCTATGTTGGCAGCTGCTGCTCCCTGGCTCACAGAGCTCCAGTTATGGAGGCTGAAAAACAAGTTACCCTGTATTTAGTGGAACAAAACCATATCATTCGTTTTGCTTATGAATTCTCAGTCTGAGGCAGGGATTGATTCTGGTGGTCTGCTGAGATCTTGGGAGCGGGAGGGGGCTGTTGGTGAAGGCACCTGCATGCTGTCTTGCCAAGTGGCCTGGGCTTTCTCATTTGTCACAAGACAAGTATCAGAGGTGGGGGTGTGGAGAGAAGGAGGGAGAGGGAGGGAGGAGAGAGGGAGGGAGGGAGGGAGAAGGAGAAGAAGGAGAGAAGGAAGGGAGAGGGAACAGATCTTCAGGGCACCCTCAGGGGCTGCTCACTGCAGCTGCTGCCCTGATGCCCCTGCCCTAGCAAGTCATGGTGCAACCTTTTTTTTTTTTTTTTTTGCTGGGGGCACTGGTGAGACAGCTCCTACCCAGCTGCCCTCCCCTGGGTTCACTTGATTTGTGGGAAACCAGGCATCTTTGACCTTTGCCCCCTCTGGCCACACTCCCATCTTCCACAAAGGACAAGTGACATGTTGGTGTTGACTTACCCTCTACCTGCCTGGGTGGGAGAAAGCCTTCTAAGCTGATCCCTTCCAGAGAAGGCGATGGGGTCTCCCCCTCCCCGCCAGCCCCTGGGTGTTGGAAGCATCCTTACTTCGCTGTGTGATGGGTGGGAAGAGGGTCCCTGTGTAGGGAGAGGGATGCATCTTCCAAGAGGCGGCAGCCTTTGAAGCCCTACAGTCTCTCTCTCTCTCTCTCTCTCTCTGTCTCTGGACTCCGGGAGCAGGGAAACGGGCGGAGCAGGCAGAACACTGAGCTTCTCTGCCATTGTGCCGGTGGCATCTGGGATCTTGGCTGTGCGGAGGGTGGGAGTGAGGTTTGAGCCTCCCTGGCCTCACCCTGGACTCTCATCGTCAGCACTAGCATTCCAGGCCCCGTCCTGCGGCACAAGTGCCAACACTGGGGTGGGGATGAGGGTGCTTATGAGGATACTGGTGTCTCCTCCAAACCAGACCAGACTGGCTGTGGCCTCCTCCCACCATCAGCCCAAGCATGTCCTTCCCATCTGGTGTGTAGTGTGTGGGTCCTGAACTCGGCCTTGATTCGAATCCTGTCTGTATCACAGGCGCTTGGTCTAGTTACATAACCTTTGAAAAGGGTTTCTCTGTCTGTAAAAGTGAATGATAACAGTGGCTACCCTGCCAGGCTGTCAGGAAGCCCTCACAGACTTGACTCGTATAAAGTCTCTGGCCCAGTGCCCAGCACACCGTGAACTCTGTGCTCAGCCAGTCATGACTTTGTTATCATATTTTTTGACTCGCTCACTCATAAGGATGCAAGATGAGTTCAGAGCTCTGACTGTTCACTGACCTTTAGGCTGAGTGTCTCTGTGTCAGCCCCTCTGCCAGGTCTTTCCTGCTTGTGTGTCAATGACAGGGCAGTCCCTCTGTCATGCACACAGAGGTGGCAGGGATTCAGAGAGCTCAATGCAAGTCCAGTAGCTCTGGTAGGCACCCATCTGAGACAGAGGGGAGCTTCCTCCCCCAACAAGAACCCAAGGAGGGAGCGATAATGTTTGGCTCTGTTGCCAGGTCCCACCCTCCTTTGTCCAAGTTGAGTACACATGTTGCATGACCTCTGAGATTCTGGCATTTAGTCAACCTTAGAGGACAAGACTCAGGCCTCTTTGATCTTCAGGGCACCCTCAGGGGCTGCTCACTGCAGCTGCTGCCCTGATGCACCTGACTTACCCTTTCAGGCAAACTGGGAGTCATTTATAACAGTGTCCCCTCTCTGCCATCCCTTTTTGCTTCTGGAAGAGGCCCAGTGGCAGTGAAGAGAGAATAGACCCCTTGGGGTCCCCTCTCAGAGCTGGGCTGGAATCCGGAGAGCAGTTAAACGAAGCCAGAGCTTCCGTGAAACACCTGAGATCTTTATTAAAAAAGAAGACTGTCATTTCTCTTCTGCAAGGAGCCTGCAGTGTCTGGAATCACACAGAGCGGGTACCAGTTCACCAGGCAGATGGGGTGTCTGGCCAAGGGATGGGCTGTCTTCCATCAGCCACATGATCTTAACACTATTTGTCCTAGGAGTCAAGTTCTGATCGAATAATCAATGAGAGACTGACCATCAAGAGAGGCAAGGAAGCTACCGAAGAGGGCTCATTAGCATTATTGGAGGAGGCAAGTGAGGCCTTTGCAGTGGGAAGAAGAGTTGAAAGCTTATAAATAGCGTTTTATCAGGAAGGCAATGAAAGATATGAATGGGTCAAAGAATGGCAGCAGCAGAACTCGGGTGCACTGACAGAGGAGAACAAACCAAAGCCCAGCAGTAGTTGTGTTCCTCTAGAGAGGAGATGACTGCTGGTGGGGCAGCATGGGGTGCTGACTTCTAAGTGAGAGCATATGAATGTGTCCATATGTGCAGCCGCAAAAGTGCTCAGTCCGCTGCAAAATCCCACTTTCCTCATCCTGGAAAAGAGGTCGCTGGAGACGAGAGTTTGGGGAGGATAGCGGGGGACCAGGAAAGAGGAGGTTAGGAAGCTGGTGGCCGAGCCAGGGGCAGGTGACAGGAGCGGAGCTGAGACATTCCCACCGGTTACACAGGTCTGGGCAACTTGGACTGAGAGTGAAGCTGGGCTTTAGGGATAAAGTTGGAGACGAAGGGGAAGAGGTGGTACTGATGCCTGGTAGGCGGGTTTAGGCTTTGGGGTTATAAAAGGAAGGATAGAGTGTTATGGCGGAGCCTCCAGAGGGTGAGGAGACTGACAACTGTGCACTCAAAGCAGAAGAAAAGCACTTTATTGTATCGGTGCTGGCTCAGGGTATCATTACCCAAAGCTGAGCAACGGTGGGTGGGGTGGGGGGGACTTAGGGGAGCTCCTTTTATCCTCTGAGGTAAAGATTCACCTCCTTGGCTCTGTGTGGTTTCTACTGGTAACTCTTATCAGCTACGTACAGCTGCAGAGTAGGGAGGTGAGGCTTGTTCTTGGACGTAGCTACAGTCTCCTTAGTACTGTGGAAAATTCCTGGAAGACTAACTTTTGCACCGGGGTCAGGGAAAAGACCTTCTACCACAAGAGAACTGGGAAGTGGGGCCACCTTGGTGGCTCAGCGGTTAAGTCTGTGGCTCCAGATGGTGAAGTCCAAGGACCTGGGTTTGTGGCCCAGGACTCAGATCAACAGAATGAACAACTAAGTGGATGGATAAGCACTTCTTCCTCTTCTGCCTGTCTTGCTTCCTTCCTCTAATTAATTAACTGGGAAGAAGTGGCTAAGACAGTAACTGGGCCTTAGGCGATAGTGCTTGACCTTGGCCTCCACCCTGTTCTTGAGGTGCGAGGCTGCCTCCCCGGAGCCCACTACAAGGAGCAAGCTCTCTGGACACCTGCCTTTAGAGCCAAACGGAGGCAGGGGACAGATGACAGGGTCTGAAATGCACTCTCTTCCCGTTTGACGTGTGGCTTCCCGTGAGCAACTTGCCTGAAGTGACAAGCCCTCATCTGCAAACTAGGTGGCTTATCCCAGCTCCTCGCTCCCTCCATCATGAGGATCAGATGACAAAACTCTGGCAACCCTTCAGAGCTGAAAGCTGCCTTTCTCACCACCTTGCAAAATAAAACTGGGGGCGGGAATGATCTTAGGTGATTTATTTGCTGTGGGTATTAGTTCAAGGCGGCGGGGAAAACAACAAGGTTTTAAGAATGTTTTCCCAAATCGTGCACATTCACTGGCTGAGAAAGCCTGCTGTCAGAGGCTCAGGAGCACGGAGAGCGCCTGACCTGCACGCATGCTCCTGCGCCTCAGAGAACAGCCAGATGGCTGCTCCCTCCCTCTCTGTGCAAACACCGCTTCCCCAGCTAGTAAACAGGCCCCAGTGAGGGCACCTCTGTGCTGCTTCTGTGTAGTGTAGCCCAGGGACAAGGCGTTGGGCTGGCACTGGCTTGAGTGTTTTGAATATGACCCTCAGGCAGCAGGGTCATCTGTCCTGGCTCCTTCTCTCTCTGTGTAAACAGGACCTGGGCCCCTGTGGTTTGAGTACAGCCAGGCCCCTGCTCATTCTCTTCCCAGTGTGATGTAAACACAGTACAAAGAATCTTTGTAACTGTTCCTGCCTCCAGCACAGCTCCGGAGGTGGGTGTGGGTCTGCATCAGGAAGGGGTGAGGGGAGGAAAGGGGAGGGTGCGAAGGGATGTGCCCACCAATAGCTCCTGCACCATCTGATGTGAAGAGGTTAGCTTTGCCTGCATCTGACCCTGAGAGGTGAGCGTCTGTCACTTATGTCCGAAATCCAAGAGGGTGTGAGAAAAGGGGGAACAGACCTGATATCTGGCAGCCCTGAGATTTTCTGTACCCTAGCATGTCAGGAGTGGTTAAAAAAATAAAAGAACAAGACATGGTCCTGGTGGCTTAGTGTTATGCCTGCTACCTCTAGCTGGTGTCGTCCTCATACATCCCAAGAACCCAGGTTTGTGACCGAGGTCCAGGGGGTAAAAACCAAGATGAAGAGCTAAATAAATATTTCTTCCTCTTCTCTCGTTCTGCCAGCCTACTTGCCTTCATTCCTGTCTGCACTCTTCCTTTAAAAAAAAGAACAAAGGTCTACTTTCTTCAAGTAGTACAGGGTAGAAAAGAGAATATCAGCTGAGAGTTGAGAAAACTAGTCATATTCCCGCCTCCACCCATAAGTAGCTGTGTGTCTTTCGGATGGTGCCTTAACCTCTCAATTTCCTTGTCTAGATAAAGTAGAATTAGACTCTAGCCATTTGTTGAGTGGCTTTAGATATGTTATTTTATTAATTCACACAACTCCCCAATGAGGTAGGGGTGAGTACCCTCATTTTAGAGACAATGACAAAATGATTTGCCCCTAAATCCCCATTCCTGACTGGCAGAAGCAGCTCTTTTCTCTGTCAAATCCCCATTCTGTCCTTGCAACTCAGAAATGTGTAGTTTCTTTCCATGACAAAGAGAAAATGGAGACTAGGCAGGCACTGACCTACTTAAAACAATCTCTTCTTCTGGAGACAGAGGTTGGGACTCAGATAAGCTCAAGGCCTGCGAGTCTGGGCCCCCTCTCCCTGCCCCCACCTTCCCAGGGATCTCCTCACACCGTGTTGGTGTTCTTTTATCGCCTTGGTTAACATCCAGGAAAGAGAACAATCAACAACTTGTTCCACCCTGGGGTAGAATTTGGCAGGAAGTCTTGAAAATGGAAATCACTGTTACCACCTTTTCCATTCCAAGGTAACTCATAAATGTCTACATTTCCAAGGCACATCCTGGAGGCTGCTCGGGGAGGGAGAAGCTAAGCCATCTGTGAACAGACATGGATGGGCAAATTGTGGTCACTGGGCCCAATGCAGCTGCCACTTCTTTTTGTGGCAATCTAAGAATCTTGTTATTACATAGTTGGGACAAAATTAAAATTGTTCATGACTTGTGAGAATTACATTACAGTCCAATGTCCATATAGAAAGTGGTTTTTGGAGAAGTCACACTCCTTCATTTGTGTGGGATAACCGTTTACGGGGTTGCTGTAGGGGTGAGTAGTCATGACATTGACTATTGGGTCCATGAAATACCATGTCTACTGTGTGGCCTTTTATAGAACAAGTTTGCTATCTCCTGGTCTAGGAAAAAGCATGCAGCCAGGCAGGTGTGGGGAGGGCTGCACCCTTCCAAGGCGGATGTGTATGAAAGCCCTTGTTTTCAGTACAGCAGCCACACTTGACTATGCCTGCCCGGCGCCCCTCTAGAGGGGTCTGGTGGGGAGCTCGGAAGGGTGTAAACTGTGAGACCCGAGTTGGATAAGCAATTATTCCATCAATTATGCTGGAAAGTTAGCCCACAAGGAAAAGGACTTTTCTGCATTGTTGCTGCTTAGCAGTTTTCAAAAGGCAACCAAGTCCTCATGCGTTTCCACATCATTTACTGAATTTGTGGATCTACTTAATATGGGGAAGACAGGACTTCTGGGAAAGAAAATGCCCCCAAATGCATCCAGCCCACCGGGTTCCAGCCGGCCCACAGCCTGTTCTAAAATGCGGGCAGTTGTTCCGAGAGTGGTCACTTCAGGCAGCTGTGGGTGCGGTGATCGGCTCCCCGACATCCCATCATCCTGGTGGCGCTTTGATTTTCATTCTAGGTCCAGAGCACTGCACAGGCTGGAGAAGGATTTTGGTGAAAAGTGCCTGGCTTTGAAGATGAACTCACTTGGCCCTGCCAGTCTGTAGTCTGTCTGCCCCTTTACGGTCCTGGCATGATTGTTCCCAACTTACAGGCTTGTTCTGAGTTTTAAACATGATTGCATTATGGAAATTAAACATTCCTGGGTCTGAGGAAGTGCTTAACGCTTTGTGTCTATTACATATGTTTGTGTTTTAGTAGTTTCTACTGTGTTTTCCTCCACTTTTCTCTGCATTTTCAGGGAGGTGGGTGGACACGTTATATGTACCCACATTAAAAGGATAAAATCAAGGCTTTGTTAGCCACTGGCAGTACGAGTCGTGGATCCTTTGGGACATACCGTTTCTGATTACCAGGCCATATGTTCACGTAGCTGGCCCCTTGGGAGTGAACTTCCTGTCACGCTTTTTCTTCCAGGTCCCACTGTCCAGGTGCAGAACAGCGTGATTAGAAGAGACTGATTATCGCCCTGCTCCCAGAAAGGGGGTGTCTTAATGTTCCAAGTGGGATCAGAAGGGCTAAATGAGGACAGAGACAGTAGATCCATCATGAAATGATGTTTTGTAATCATTGCCCAAAAGGAAATTGTGTATAACTTCACTCTCGGAAATACATTTACTACACAATGGGATCAGAAGTATCAGGGCAGTTTGTGATAAGGTGTAAAAAATGAAGGCTAAGGTCCAAGTAAAGGATATAGTTTTTATTTTTTAGAGAAGAAAGCAGGCAGGCAGCAGGCAGGAAGGCAGAGAGAGGAGGAAGAATCACTATGTACGGAGTTATTCATTTTAGTTGTTTGCCTGGCCCTCAGCCTTGACCCCAGGTCCTTGGGCTTTACTTGGACTGTATCCCAGGCGTGGGTTTAATACCTGAGTCACCAGGGTGCACCTGTTTTTATTTTTAAACAGGCTTTGAACATTACAAAGTCAGACATGCCAAATCATGTTTTGAAAATGGCGAATGGAAAGCATTGCACTAAGGATGGCATTTTTTATTTAAAATTTTTTTATTTTAATCGCCAGTTACTTGTCAATAACTTAAAGGACTTCAGAGACTAACTGACACGAAAGCAGAATCCATGTTTAACTCAACAAATATCTGCATAGATGAGGCTTTTCAAGGAAATGTACAGTGAAATTCAGTTACATAGAGCAAGGAACCCCGAGAATGTTGTGGTGTGAGGGATGTGAATACTGTTGACAGAGTCAGAAAATAGGAGGAAATCATATACACAAGCAGGATGTCATACTAGAGAGATTTCCATACAGAATGATGAAAAGTGTTCTTTCTCAAAACATTAGTAAGAAGCCAGTCAATGTGGGTTGAAAGAAAGCAAATTATAAGAGTAAAATATTAGAAAACTTGGCGCGCCCTGGTGGCTTCCCGGTTAAGTCCACTGGTAGTTAAGAAAGTGCTAAAGGCCTTGGTTGACTTCAGCCTGAAATAATTTACATGCCAAAGTGACATACCTTGTGGGTAGGCCTATCTGAATATCATGAGGATATTTATCTACAGTAACAGGCAGGAAAAGGTGGCAGTGAGTACCTGAGCTTCCTGAGAGGAAGGGATGCTGCATCAGATGTGCCCTTGAGCTTTAAAAAGACTCCTGGTTGCTGGTCAGAGCCTTCAGGGCTGGTGGCTTGTAGGGGTGCAGGGGTAGAGAGAGAAGTGGGCAGGGTGCAGCTGGCCTGCACTTGCAGAACGTCTGTTAATGTTATCTTCTCCCGAGGCTTTAAGAAACATGTAGCTTGAGGGTTATTAAAGGACCACAGTGGGGTGAGCTAGAATTGGTGTTTCTGGAGTGTGAACTGGCTCATACACACGTGGCATAAGGGCAGGATCTCAGTATAATGTGAGGTCCTGCTGTCTCATATATAAATTTTCTTAGCCTGTCAATATTTATATATATATTTTTGCCACAAAGCAACAGCACCTGAAACCAAAGCAACAAAGCTCAATTCAGCAAGCTGCGGGATAATCCGGAATGACGCGCCCCTCTTCTTTCCGGTTAGCGCGGGTGGTCACGTGCTTTATTTTAAAAAGCTCATTGCACGGCTGGACTTAATACTGTGTTTGCACATCTCTCCCTAAATCGACAGCAAACTACCTTCTCCTTTTTTTTCTTTTCTCACTTTCATTGGCTTAAGTGACATGTAATACTGTTCTCCATAGTAGCCAATTTACATTGCCACCACTCAGTGCACAAGGCTTCCCTTTCCTCCACATTGTCACCAGCATGCTATCTCTTATCTTTTTAATGACAGCCATTCTAACTGGTGGGTGGTGATACCTCTCACTATGGTTTGATTGTATCTCCCAGATTACTGATAGTGAACACCTTTTCATGTACCTGTTTGGTATTTGTATGTCTACCTTTCTGTTTTTTAAAATGTAAATTCCTATACTATAGTATTCCTTTACTTATTAGGAATTCAATATCTTTCTTTTAATGGTGCTAACATTTTAAGGTTGGGATTGTTTTTGTTATTCTTCAAGTTCTGATTGGAAAAGTAACTAGTTCTGAGTAGTCTGCCCCAACTCTATTAGCTTAGGTCTTATTTTGAATGATTTTGGAAGAACATGAAGTTTTAAGGACTCACAATACAACACCAACACTTGCACATAAGCTTGACGAGGAAAAAAATGCATTTAATTTGAAGTCTGAAAAATAAAGAAATGACAGGACAAAGTGTGTCAAGAAGCAAAAATCTTAAAAGGCAGAGTGAAAATCAGCTGAAATGAGGAAACAGAGGAAGACAAAAATAAGGAAAGTAGCAAAGAGATTTGTGCAAAGAAAAATGAAGATCCTAAGAAAAATGCCAGATGTTTTGTGAAGGACAAGAAAAAGTATGGAGGGATACCACTTTAAATGAAGTGAGAGGCAAACTTAGTGCACCTACCGGGTTTTGTGAAACTAACACCGGCCCATACAAAGGAGGCTGCTTCTTTCTCTCTGTGGTGCAAGGAGTGGGTCAGGTGTCCCAGTGGCTCCCATATTGACCCCAGAGTTATCACTTGGTAAGGTTAATCATCTCAGCTTTGGGAGGACTTCCTAACCACGTGCCCGGTAGAGGGCTTCCAAACCGGGAAATACACCTCTCTAGAAAAGGGGCTAAATAATCACTCTGGGAAAATATCCTACTACACCACTGACTGCCAGCAAGATAAACAAAGATAAACAAAAGGCAACGAAGAGAAACTACTTTCCTCCAGTCCCCAAGAAGAGGAAAAGATTTCTTAGCTGAGTCTTAGGATGTATTCTGTGGATAGATCTGAGTTCTAGAGTGGCTGGGATCTATGGATAAGTATGAACCTCAAATCAGTTAATGCGTTATTAAAAGTGATTTTGCAGAGCATTAAAAAAATACTTATCGTTTAAAAGTAACATGCTTGCTTACATCACGACAAAATTGCTACATGATATTATAAGTTTAATAAGAGGGAGTAGGTAGATACAGTCCAATCGAAATTCTAGGAGGAATGAATAGGTGAATCTTTCCTATCACCAGGAATCTACTCTTCCTCTTCCTCCACAGGTCACTGTAACGAGGGAGGCTCCATCACAGGAGGGGGCGCTATCACCTTCTCCGTGTTTGTGAATAATAACAAATAGTTACCACTCATCAGGATTACTTGTGCCACATGGAGATGGGCCTTTATACATACTATATACATATTCTTTCTTTCTTAATAGGCAGTATGCTCTCTCCTTTACAAACAAGGAACGCACCGATGAGCAGAAAAGTTAAGAAAATCGTCCAAAGTCAAATAACCAATCAATGGAATTCAGGTCTCATTCTGCTACACTAGAAAAAAAGCCTTTTTTCCTCTTTTTTAAAAGGGCGTGGCTATTTTTAGCGGAAGGGATTTAACAATCTCTAGCCTCACCTTCTTTTACTCCGAACCTCCCAGCGCAGAATTAACATCATTAAAGGTGAGAGGCAGGACGATGTTGCATTACTTACCGCTCTCTCTCCAGTCTAAGGATCCATTCCTAGCCCCTCCTTCAAAAGCCACCCGCTCAACTAGCTCGTCCCCCGCCCGCAGCGCCCTCTCCTGGGAGCCCCGCCGACCACCTGAGCACGAAACCCTGGCCGCCCGGCTGCCGACGGCCGCCCGGCTGCCGACACCCGCTGACACACAAAGACCGGAAGTTCATCCGCGTCCGCAGACCAGGCGTCCTCTCTAGGACCTTGGAGGGGGCCACATCTCGGTGGTTCTCCAGATTGGAAGGTCCCCGGGCAACTAGATTGCTGAAGACTCTGACTCGTGGGGCCGAGCACGCCATTCCACGGGCGTTAATTGAGTAAGAACACAATGTATCCAGGGTCTGAACTTCAATCAGGGGTTGAATCCAGCAGATTATGTTGGCTAACCGCTGTAGGACATGGAAACTGAGGCCTGGAAAAAGTTCTTACCAGCTAGGTCTGGCCCAGTGACAAGGACTGGAGGGGTTCAGATCCCATGTCTTGTGTCACCATAGCGTTTTCACTGCCAGGGGCTGCATCTCATCAGAGAGGACACTATTAAAATGAAAGCTTATGTTTTCAAAAATGGCAGAACAGAATGGTTTCAAAGGCAACCAAATGGCTCATACCCATTGGGATGGCTGCTATCAAAACAAAGCAAAACAAAACAAAACTAAACTCGTGTTGGTAAGGACTTAGAGATGTTGGTGAGAATGTAAAACGGTGCAGCCACTGTAGAAAAAACAGTGTAGTGGCTCCTCAAAAAATTTAAAGAAAAATTGCTGTGATGCGGCGGTTCTACCACTGGATATAGATCTTGAGAATCAAAAGCAGGGACTTGAAGAACTCTTGCATACTCATGTTCATAGCAACATAACTAACCGAAATATAGAAACAGCTGAAGTGCCCATAGGCAGATGGTTGGATAAATCACATGTGGTGTAGGCATACAATGGAATATTATTGGGCCTTATGAAGTAAGGGAATTCTGACACTTGTTATAAGATGCATGAATCTTGAGGACATTATGGCAAGTGAAGCAAGTCAGTTACTAAAGAGCAAATGCTGGATGAGTCCATCGGCAGGAGTTCCCTAGAGGAGTCAAATTCAGAGACAGAAAGAAGAATGGTAGTTGCTCCAGTTGAGGTTGGGGAACTTAGGGAGTTACTATTTAAAGGGTACAGGGTTTTAGGGTTAGAAGATGAAAAGAGTTCTTAAGATGGATGGTGGTGGTATTTGCGAATGAACTTTGTCCTTGACCTCTACAATTAAAAATGAGAAAAGTGCTACCTTTTATGTTGTGTTATTTTACCACACACGCAAGAGCGAGCTCAGAAGGGACACAATCTCATGTAAAAAAGCCTGAGACTTGTGCAGGCGGAAATGAAGGTGAGAGGCAGGCAGGCAGGCAGGAAGAAGAGGAAAAAAAGCATTTATTATTATTTTAAATGCTCATTTTGGTGGTTTCCCAGACCCTAGGATGCGAACCTGGGTCCTTGGGATGTATTTGAACTGCACTCAGGTGGAGGTGGTGGACCCAACCACTACTCCACGAGGGTATATCAGATGGTATGATCTTATATGCAGAAATTCCTAATGATTCCACCAAAAATCCACAAATAGGTTAAAATAGTTCCCTCTGGTGTCAAAAACATGCAACTGCAACTGACCGTACACCCTAGGGCAGAAATGTCTTTCCAGAATCCTGAAAACAGCAGTCCCAGTCGCTGAAGGAAATATAATGCTGACCCAGCAAAGTGTCTTTATATCGTGTACATGAGGATTGGGTGCTCAAGGGTCCAGAGAGGCCTACTGGTTCCTTAGAATGTGCTGTGAGCCTTGGTGGCTCCTGTGGACAGCACAGTAGAAATGGCTTGTGGCCAGATAGCTGGGAAAGACAAGGTTAATGGAGGCTCCTGGAGTGAGAACAGTGTGTATATTGGACATATTTGAGAGTCCTGTGTTCAAAGAAGCACCACTCACCATAGCCAAGAGTGGTAGCAACTCAAATGTCCATCCACAGATGACTGGATAAAGAAGGTGTGGTCTATGCCCTCAATGGAAATTTATGCAGCTGCTAAAAAAAAAAGATAAAATCGTGCCTTAATGTCATAAGCTGGATGGAACCATGAGGGATCATGTTAAGTGAAATAAGCCAGAAAGCCAAAGAGAAGTACAAGATGGTTTCATTCAGAAGTGGAATATAAAGAAACAAAACAAATGAACAGGTAAACCCCAGCAAAATTCATAGACAAGACTGTGGCTGCCAGGGAGGTGGGGGAGGGGTAAGGAAGGAGGGAACAAGGGGTGGGAAAAGGCACAAGAACTCCAGGGCCGGGTGTGTTGTGAAAGACACAGAAACTGTGGTGCAAAGTCAATACCCTAAAATGCATATAGCCATGTAGACAAAAGAATAAAACACAACATTAGACAAAGAAAATATTTGGGGGTCCCCTCATGCTTCCATTGGTCCTCTCAACTATTAATGTTTGGGGGATTTTTCCAGCGAGGCAGCTCTAGTTTAAGGACATATTCTGTATGGGTGGTCCTAAGTAGGCTGACCGTATGTCCTGTTTTGAGTGGGATAGTATGGTTTGTTTTCATTTTTCCAGACGGTCAGTTTGTCCCAAGTTTAATAAATCAGGGCTGTCTGTCATGTGGGGCAAAAAGGAGCAGTTGAGTTGCTTGGGGCCCAGTCAGTTAAGGGGGTGCAAAAACCTCATCCAGCTTTGGCCTGTTTTGCAATATGGTCAGTCTGTCCCTAAGCCACATTAAGAAATGGAAAGCATTTTGTTTTGGGCTTCTTTGCTCCTTGGAATGGGCCTCATCTCAGCTTAAGGAAAGGCCATTTCAGAAGCCTTTTATTCTAACACAAAATGCAGGAATGACTCAAGTGGCAGAAGCTACCTGTGGTAGGGCCATTGTTGTTGGGTGTAGGCTTGGCTGCTGTGGATGACACTCCAAACACGTGAGGCTTCAGCAAGGCAGAGGTTTATTCCTCTTATACTTACAGAGTCTGGGTTTAGGCTGTTCAGGGCTGGGACCTAGGTGCCTTCAGCTTTCGGCTCCACTCTCCCCATGTGTGGTTCTCAAGGTCATGCTCAAGATGGAGCACCAGGAGCCACATTCAACGAGCAGGATGGGGAGGGCCTGAGGGGGAAGGAGAGTTGACCCCTTCCCTGTCAGGGCCTCACCTGGGAGGTGCACCCAGTACTTCTGTTGTAAAAGAGTAACGGAGATAAACCAGATGACGATCACCTGATAATTATTGAATGTTTACTCTGTGCCTGCCACTAGAGAGTATGATCTCACTCTGTCCTCATGCTCTGGGGTAAATATTACATTATTTGTATTTCTTTTAATTTTTATTTATTTTTATTTTTTTAAGGAAAGGTGCTGGCAGGAATGAAGGTGAGCAGGCAGGCAGGAAGAGAGAGGAAGAAGCAACCTTTATTTTATTGAATTATTTATTTTGGTTGTCCCTCCCACCCCTACCCTCAACTCTCAACGCTGGCCCGGGTCTTAAGCCTGGATCCTTGGGATATATGTGGACTATGTCCGGCGGCCTCATCTGCTAGGCCACCAAGAACATGCCTGTTATTTGTATTTCATAGGCCAGAAAACCAAGGTAGAGAGATCACAGTTATAAATAGCAGAACTCCCAGTCAAAGCTATGACTACATATATAATAAGTGTATATTAATAATAAATGTATAATCTTTTTAAGAGCGGAAGGAAGGAAGAGAGAGATGCAAGAACTATCTTTATCCACTTGGCGATTTTGGCTTTTTACCTTGGTCCTGGGTCTCAGACCTGGGTCCAGCAGGAGCTTATCACCCAAGGGTCATGTTAAGGGTTGACTGTGCCCCAGTCCCTGCCCCCATTCACATATTGAAGTCATAACTCTAGGACCTCAGAACATGGCTGGATTTGGAGAAAGGGCCTTTAACAAGACAATAAAGCGAAAATGAGGCCTTTAGGGTAGGCCTTAACCCAATATGACCAGTGTCCTTTGTTTTTTTGTTTTAAAGGAGAGGTGCAGGCAGAATGAAGGTGACGAGGAAGGCAGGCAGGAAGACAGAGGAGGAAGAAGCATTTTATTTTTATCTTTATTTAGTTCTTCACACTGCTTGTTTTCCCCTGGACCAGGGCTTCAACCCATGTCCTTCAGAGGCAATTGACCTCACCGCTGCTCCAGCAGACTGCACCTAGTGTCTTCTTTTTTAAGTGAGAAAGGAAAGAAGAACAGAGTGCCTATATATATATAATATATATAATATATATAAAATATATATATGATATACATATTATATAGGGCAGGAAGAGAGAGGAGGAAGGAGCACTTGGTTTTATTCATCTGTTCATCTTGGTTAGCTCACCTGGCCCTGGGATGCAAACCCGGTCCTTGGGATGTATGTGGACTGCCCTGTCCAAAGGCAGCAGCTCAAACTGCTGCTTCACCAGGGTGTGTCTTATTTATTTGTTTTGGTTTCCTGAGTCTCTGGGGTTCACATGGTCCACACCCCAGCCATCTCAGCCGCCTGAGCCACAAGAGCACACCTGACCCATGTCTTTACAAGAAGAAACTTGAATATAAAAAGAGACACCAGGGATGTAGGCACAGAAGGATGCCTGTGTGAAGAGGCAGCAGGAGGCCAACTGCACGCCACGGAGAGAGGCCTCAGGAGAAACCAACCCCACTGACACCTTGATATAGAAATTCCAGTCTCCAGACCGTGGGAAATATGCTTCTGTTGTTTAAGCAGAGTGTGGTGTTCTGCCACAGTGGCCCCAGGAAACTAAAAGGGGGTGCACAAGAACGGGGAGGCCCCCGGGATGTGGGCTGGTTACCATTAGCTTCTGCTACAGAGGACTGACCTGTTTCATACATTCTCAGGGGTGAGCCCGCCCCCAGTTTGAGTGACAGCGCAGATTTCACGACTCATGGCGGTGAGCCTGAGAAGGCAGTAAGTGTCCCTCACCACAGGTCTGAAGGCAGTGGTGGGGGACAGAGGCTGATCTACACATACAAAAGGGGCTGCAACGTGAGGATAAGAATCAGCTGGGAAAATAAGCAGGTAAAGGAAAACCTGAGGGGACTTGAATGATCTGAGGCTGATCATGTTGTGTTGTCGTGTTTCCGATGAACTTAATCTCTGTATCTGGGGCAGGAAATTGAAATGAAATATTGTAAAGCCAAAAACAAAAAAACCAAAAAACAAACGAAACGAACCAAAACCAAACCCAAAACCAAACCCCAAAACGCTGAATAAACTGGGGAAAGTTCCGTGGGGTCCACCAGGGAGTAGAGGGGGTGCAGCGCCTTCTCTCTGCAAGACTTATTATCGACCCCCAGAATCCTTAACTAGTCACCCTCTCTCTCCAAGGTCTTTTAAGACTGACCGATAGCAGTGTTTAACCTCAGGTAGAAAGCCTTCCCACTTCTGGAGTTCTGCTGTTTTCGGGGATGTTCATTCAGCCACCTTGGCTCCACCAGATTCCTTGGGATCTAACGGATTTCCTGACACGTGTGCGGGAGGAACTGGCGCCCAGGTGAGCACGGCCAGCATGCACCTCTGCTTCCCCACCACGAGGCGGCGCGCTGGGCCATGCCGAAGGGCTTGGCTGGTGGGAGTGGAGGATGATCTCGGAGGATTTGCAGACAGGGTCCCGCCAGGTAAGGAGAGGATGCAAAATGAGGGGCATAATTGGGAATTTAGCTTGCAGCTCGCGTTTGAGGGAGACATGATGGAGGTCTACGCTGGAAGAGAGCAAGGAAGAGTACAGAGAGGAGGAGCAAGAACTGGCTTGGAGGCTGATTCTGGGAACCTAAGCAGAACAGGCAGCTCAGGAAATCCTATTCCGGGTGGGTCATTTTGGAAACTTCCTTGTGTGGGAAGCAGGAATTTTCTTTTTCTTATAACAGGTCAGGATTCAGAAAGTCCTCGTGTCTCGGAAGCCAGATGGACCTCGAGTCAGGAGGGTGGGAAGTGGTGTGGAGGGACTGTGGAAATAGGACCAGACTCTTGGTGATGAGTTAGGATTGGTGGGTGGGAAGCGGTGTGGCGGTGGGATTCAGGAATCAGCAAATTTGATTTCTGTGTCTCCCCTATCCCCATCCTTTTTTTCCCCAAACCTACCTGTCTTTGATTTCTTGGGATTGGTAGGTGGGAAATGGAGAATTTGAGAAGATCCTGAAATTTCTGCTCAGAAGTGTGGGCTAAGTTTGGGAGTTGTCAGAAGATTGATGTTTTTTAAATTCATGGGGATGGAGTGGAAATCTGGGAGAGGATGAGCACTGCAAATCGAGGAAGGGCTGTGCATGTGTCGGGAAAGGCTGTTTCCCCAAAGTCCCCTCCGCCTCTCAAAGGCTTGACAAAATAAGGTGTGTTTCTCACTTACAGCTCTGTGAGTGCTGGTGATGTGACTAGTGGAGGGACTACACTACACAGTTAGCTAGGGACTCCAGAACCTTCTACCCAGGTGTTCTGTCACTGTCTGGACTCAGATAGTCTTACATGGGAGATGAAGGAAAAGAGTGAGGTTATGAAAGATTATTGGAGGCTCTAGAAGGCAGGCTGTGAAGTGGGCACATCACCTCCACCTCCAATCTGTCAGAGAGGCTGAGAATATGTCTCACCTCCATACCAGGGCCCTGGGAGGCCACCTTCCTGTGTGTCTGGGAGGACAGTGCATTGGTTTGGAGGGTGCACATCCTTGTCTGTAGCACATCTTTGAGCAGGTTCTCTCCCGCCTGTGAACCCACTATACTGATTAAGTTCTGGTTACTATTCCTGGCTCGCCATTCTGATCATATCACTCCACTCTCACAAACTTTCACTGTTAACCCTCAGAATAAAGATCAAATCCTTAGCAGTTCCCTCAAAACTCTCCCCAGTTGACCCCAAACTACCTTTGTGGCCTTACTCTTCCCTCTGTGGGATGATCTGATTCTGGCCCTTTTTTTTTTTTTTTTTTTCCATTTGAAAGACCTATATCAGTGTCTTGTAACTAAGGGACAGCCAACATATATTTGTTAAATGAATACATAGGTAGAGAGAGAGATGCACCAATACTTTGAAAGTGAGCAATGGAAAACACTATGAATTGGGATTGAGGAAATTGACAGATTTGGTTTCTGTGACTTCCTGAAACTTCTTCACCCCCCACCATCTTGATTCCTTCACTTTTCTTTCCCCTTCTTTTCACTTGGGGAGGAACAAAAAATGAATAGGTGATGGGGTAGTCTGGGGTGGCTCATGACTCCCGTACTTAGTGTGGAGACTGGCTTCACTGCACTGTCACATCTCTCTGAAAAATTCCTTGATGTTTCCATGGCACAGCTCTACCCTGAGTCACCTCCCTTGTCAGGTCCCTGTGACCCTCTCCGCTCAGCTGTCTCTCACCTGACTGATTAAAAACAGTCTTTTCCCCTCTTCTTGGCAAACTGTCTTGGGCCTTCACACTTCCTCTAGAATCTAAATCTCTCCTTGGGTGTCTGAGCTACCTCCTCCCCCGACACTAGGCCAGGATTCAGGTCTTTTGAGGTGCCTCCCCCTTGTGTACCCTCTACCCCATCTCTCCTGTCATAGGTGGGGCCAGATCTCACATTTCAGTCTACCTTCGCCCTGGCCTGTTCAAACAGATTTTGGGTTCCCTTGGTAGTCTGAATTTTTCCTCCTGTCATACACTATTCCTGATTTGTTCAAAGAATCTTCCTGTTTTGAAATACCAATCTCTGTATTTTTCTCCCTTGACCATTTGGATTTTCCTTTCTGCGGCTTCCTCTTGTGCAGTTAGGACTTATTTTGTGCCAGGAGAGGAAAATGTGGACTTCACATGGTCCATTTCCAACAGACCAAGAAGCTCTTTCCCAACTTTGATTTTCAAATTGGATCAAAGTATTGAGAAGGAAAAAATACAGCCTTCCAGTGGAGGCTTTCCTGAAAGATAAGAGTCAGTGTTTAAAGACTGGACATGATTTCCAATGCTTGAGATATTGCCTTGTGGTTTGAGCCAGGTTTTTTATTCATTGTTTTGTTATTTTTTTGCTTTACATTGCTTTTGAAGAAACCGAATTTGCTCCAGTCTCTGCACATTTCACACCAGACCCACCACCAGAGTTCTAGCGCCCTTCACCACCGTTGCATGCCCTCCTTCTCTCCCTGCCCTCTCCCTCCACCCTGGTGGCCACAGTCTGGAGGCTGACTGTGCCTTCTGGAGTCACTCCTGTACACCCTGCAGCAGAGTGACTACTGGGACTGGATGCCCAAGGCGCCTGCCCCCGAGGCTGCCTGCTGCCTGGTCCATAGCACGTCCAGGGGCCTGGCCAGGCTGCTGTGCTCCACGTGGCAGATGTGGCGGGCTCTGTCCTTGAGGGGTACGCTCACCTCCACCCAGGCCTGGTAAGTACCGTCTCCACTGGGAAGAACATCCCCGTGGAACTCAGGCTTCTGCACCTTGCCAGCCCGAGTCCAGTGCAGATTAATTTCTCGCGGGTAGAAGTTGTAGGCCAGACACCTGAGTGTCCTGTTTTGTCCTGGGGTCGTGTGGCTGGTGACTGACACCGAGGGAGGATCTGTGGAGGCACAGAGCAAGGGCTTCGAGGGCCTGAAGTCGGTGCTCCCCACTCTGGCCCACCCCCTCCCCATTCCTGGAGGTTCAGTGATACATCACTGCACCCCACGTGGTGTAGACTTCTGAGGGCAAGACATGGGGAAGTTCCCCATACATGTTTCTATTTTGCCCCAAACCTCTGAGTGGCTTTGGGGCTCTGCCCCTTCTCTCCCACCCTCAGCCCAGGCCCTTAACCCAGCCTGAAGCCCCCTGTTCCCAACCCACAACGCTTTCTAACTATTTCTCCCACCACCATTTTAGCTTGGGACAACTGGGGCTGAACAATGGGCCTGTCACATTTTCTCCTTTCATCCTCCAGAGAAGACATTTCACACACCTGCCATCAGGTGGCGTCGTCCTAGGGAGAAACCAGGGCCCCAGCCCATCCCCTTGGCCTTTCTAAAGTTGGTGGTGGGAGGAGGGAGGGGGGTGGGCCCACGGCGGCTGTGGCAGGACAAGGAAGGTGGGTACCTTTTCGATCCAGGTATTTTTTGCTGTATTGCAGGTACCTCCGCAGCATGTCGGGACACTCCTTCTCCAGGTAGGCCTTGGACCGGTACACATAGACTTTTTCTGCCTCCCACTTCTGCTTGGTCTTCACAGCTGCTGGGTCCTGGGGGATCCATGCTGGGATTTCCTTGTCAAACATGATGAAGTCCCGCCCGTCGTAGGTGTATCTCCAGAATGCTCCACTGCTCTTGTTATTCTGGATCGCACAGCCAAACGTTCCCTGGAGGGTGTGAGACCCTACATCCTCCCCGGTCCCCATGGGAGGTCAGTCAGCCTGCAGCCACTGACTTTAATAACTGTCTGTGTCCCCATAAAAGGGTTTTGTCATCTAAGCCTGCTATGCCTTGATTTGCTAAGTTGATTAGCCATACCCATGGCGTACCGAGAATGGGAAACTTGGTTTGGTGGGGTATTTCAGACCAACCTGAGATAAGATGTAGCGCTTCAGAGCTCTAGATCTTGGATGATTTCCATCCTGACACTAGAATCTTCCCCAGGGACACAGCCTTGAGATCATGACCTGGTGCTGAGACCCACTGAATGGTGTTCAGTTAGAGAAACTTGTACATTTCCTTGCTTATTAAACCTGCCACCTATGCATCCGGAGTGATCTGCTGTCTTTCCTTGTCCCCTGTCTAGTCCCTCTCGGTCATCTCATGAATGAATTTGACTTGCTTGAATACACTGTCCCTTCTCAGGAACCTGACACACCCACCCTGAAGTGCACTTCCAAGTTACATAGAAATTATTTGCCATTTTATACACATTACAGCATTGCTCCTTTCCCCCCTCAGTGCTAAGTGGAGTTGGTGTCGACATCATTTGGTCACCTCTTCCCTCTGATCTGGGGTTTGACGTCTTTCTGCTAAACCTCGAAGGCCCCACCTGCCCTTCCAGTTAGCAACAGCTCTTGGAGCCTGGCTTCCTTAGGGATGTGGGGCACGACCTCCTCATAGGGTTGATCCACATGCAGACCCCATGCTGAGAGCGCTGTGGGTGCCGCTTGAGCTCAGCGATCTGGGCTCCATCCCAGAAGTCTCCCCACCTCTAACTTCTTGTGCCCCTGTGTTCTTGCCTCTGAAGCGACAGTGACAATGGTGCCAGAGTAGACGGTTCTTGTGAGTGTTACCTGTGTTTATATAAGCCTGCTACACACAGAATATACCTGATATATATTTACTACTGGATTACCTAATCCCTGATGTTTATCTCATTCTCCTCTTTACTCACATGACGGCGACATCTAGTCATATGTTTTCCTATGTCCTTCCCGGCACCTGCCCTTCCGTTTCCTGCTCCTGTTCCGCCTCACAGCCCAGGCCATTTTCCCTTGCCAGGCCTTCCCAACTCCCATCCTACAGATTTCTGCATAATTCCCATCTCCTTTTGGAAACATTCAGATTCCATGTGGCTTTTTGGACATTTTTATCCTCGGAAACCCATCTTTAGACACCTGCTTGATAATAAGAGATCATCAGCAGTTCACTGGGCCAGTGATCGACTGACTTGGGTTGGCTGGTGGGGTTCAGGAGAGAGCTGGGCTGGCAGATAGGAGAACTGGTCTCTGTCGGTCACTGAGAGGATGTGATTGCTGGTTGATCCGGGTGCTGGACCTGGGCAATCAGAGACTCCACCCTCTCCCTTGTCCTCGACAAGCCTGTTCAGTCTGCCTCCTTGGCACTAAAAGTTCCTCCAAGGACACAGCTGGGAGATAAGATGTGGTGTTGAGACCAGCTGGGTGATACTCAGTGAAGGCCTTTCAAGAAACTTTGGCTAGTAAGTGGGAGATTAGCCTTGAGGCCCAAGATAAATCTTGTATGTACGTTTTCTTGCTTCTTAAACCTGCCACCCACCCATCCGGAGTGGTTGTCCTCTTTCTTCGGTCTTTTTTTGCCCTTTTTCTATAGGGGTGCAGTTTTAGACACTTGGGCACCTCCCCAGGTTGGGAGCCAAAAACAGTTTCCTGGCTGAGCTCTGCCCCTGCTCTGCACACCACGAGTCTGGCAGAGCCCTCTCAGTTCTCTTGTTATGGACAGAAGGGTCTTTATGATCCCACATAACTCTACAGTCTCTGGCTTGGATGTCAGCCCTTCCTGAGCTTTTTCCTCTTATTCGACTGGTTTCCATTTCGCACGTCTGTGTGTACCTCAGTGACGGGGTCCCAGGGAAGGCTGAGGCAGACTGTTCTAGGCATTGTGGAATTCCCATAGAGCTGTTTTATGGAGTCTCTTAAAGACAGCTCTCAATGCTCCAATTTTTGCAGATTCAGAACCAATAACTAAGAAATGTGAACGGAGGGGACTGAAACCTAACACCCCAAGTCTCTCAGAACTGGTCTCCGGTACCTGCCCTGCTCTGACAGTGAGAACCAGGACAGTGGAGGATGGGCCCCGAGACGATGGAGAAGCTCTAATTCTTCCAACCCTGTAGCCCTTCCCTTCATCAAAGCCATCTGCCACCCCCTGGGCCTGAACCCTTCTCCTCATCCAGAGATGGCCTTTTGTTCCTATTCTCTAGAAGAATGTACAAGGAGGAGGTGTTTTGAATGCATACTTTCAGAGCAAGGATGTGTCATTCCTCCTTGCCAGGGGACCGCCTCTCCTCTCCCCAGAGACCCCCGTTTCCCTTTCTAGGCCTCAGCTCAGGATATAAGCGCACGTCTACCCAGCTACCTCAGAGTTAACCACCATGAAAGATTTCCATGCAGATACTATTGAGTTTGGGTTTTTCTCTTACTAATTGTGCCTAATGTTAATTTGTTCATTCATCCAGCCTGTGAAGAGCCTCAGGTAGATGAGAGAACCTTTCCTTTACCCCCACGGTTCACTGGTGACTGTTGGAGCCGACAGGTGAGCCCAGGGCAAATGGACCCACTTGACTCTTCCCACCTAACATGCTAGGCAGGGGTGAATGTGACGCCTTCTAAAGCAGGGACACCCTCAGCCGGGTCGGGGTGTGGAGCTGGGTGGTGTGATGGTGCTGCCATCACTTCCTATGTGAACTGGGGTCAGGCAGTGAGGATGGGGGACTTGATGGGGTGGCAGGAAAGCAGATGTGTGTGGGAGCGGGATGCAGAAAAGCGTGTGATTCCTGTTCCTCCACTGGGACAGGAATTATGTCCCTCGGTTGACCCCTTTCCACTCACAATTGGGGGCCTGTTTCTATGACCCTCTATTCCAGAAACCCACAGCCCACTGACCTTCCTGGTCATCGTAAAAGTCCATGATGTCACTCAGGGTTTCCAGGAAGATGTCTTGTCTGGCTTGCTGAAGCTGGCTCTCCTTCTCCCAGTCCTCCATGCCTTCCACATTTTCCCAGATGCCCAGGGGCTCTGCCTTCCTGCTTTTACTGTCATAGTGGAAGAAGGCCTGGTCGTTGAGGTAGGCTACTGCCTGAAAGCTGGGGGTATCATTAGTGGGCTTGGATACGCCGGTGTAGAGGAAACTCAGAGAGTACTGTCCTGTAGAAGGGGAGGACGATTTTCAGTTGTGGGGTCCACCCAGGCAAGTCCCAAGGTGGGGAAGCAGAGAGCCAGGCAGGGAGGCCTGGTCTTGGGGCCTCTCTCGCTCTCTCCACCCTGCTGTCACTCTTAAGATGACACTATTTCTCAACCTCCTTGGAGATTTCATGGGACCAGGTGATTGACTTTCTCCAAAGGCCATGTGAGTGGAAGTGGCCGTAGTTTGAGCTAGCTTGCCCCTTGAGTTTCTCTGTTGTTGTGACAACTGTGGAGACCACAGGATAAGACAGAAGAGCCCCAAGATGCAAACAGCCTGGATCCCTGGGTCCCCTTGTGGAGGAGAGGAAAGCTTTCTGATCTGTCTTCATCTTTTCATGAACAGGAAATAAACACGTGTTGGATTAAGTCACTCAATCTTTTTTTTTTTTTTTTAAACTGGAGCCTCCTTAGCCTGACTTGACAAATACATATAGCTAGAAAGCATTGCAAGGAGAATTTACTAGAAAACTCCAGGAATGACATAGGGCAAGGCTAGGATGGATTTCAGAATTCCCGGTGCCGTATCATGCATTTTGGTATGAGGTAGGACTGGCGTGGGGGGGCATTTCCATAATTAATTCCACAATTAATTCATGATATAAGTCACGTGGGTGTTAATGTTATTATTAACCATTATTATTAATGTGTGGCAGATTCTGAGTTCAAGTACTGAAATTATTGCTAGTTTCTAAGTGTGTTTAACGTTTTACTTGGTAGACCTTGAATCAAACAGATTGCCTGCCACCATGTGGGTGGGCCTCATCTAATCAGTGGAAGGCCACAAGAGAAAAGACTGAAGTCTCCCAAGAAGAAGGCATTCCACCTCCAGATGACCTTGGGCTTCAAAACTGCATCCTCGGTCAGCCCTGTCCTGGGTCTCCAGTTTGCTGAATGACCTAGCAGTTTTTAAACTTGCTTGTTCTTACAATGGTGTGAGCCAGTTCTAGAAAAGAAATCTCTCTTCTCTGTAACTATAACATACTGTTCTGCGGTTCTCTGGGCAGCTGTGACTAATACAGATATTGGTGTAGAATGTGATTAACCTTTTAAATGTAGTTGTCACAAAGGGAACACAAACCGCCTCTTTGGGCAATGTGTGAATGTGACGCATTTTAAACACGTGCTGTTTGACTACATTTCTTCACCCTGAACTTCTGCAAGCCAAAATTCCAGGCTCTTTCTCCTGTCCCTGAATTAACTCTCATTCTTCCCAAGCTACAGTCACCTTGTCTCCAAGCCACCCGCCTTCCAGTGTCTGTGGGGTGAGGGGTCAGCTCCCCTTTGGGCACCTTCCCTCCTGTTATCCTGCCTCACACCTGCCCCTTGCAGTGCTCTCTCTTTCCCTGAGAGTTAGACAGGTATGTCCAGCCACTGGAAGGAGGGAAGGAATGAGTTACAGAGTTCTACTTAGTCTTGACTGTGTGACCCAAGTTAGATCACTCTGCCTCTCGCAGTTCTCATTTTGTTCACCTGCCAATAAAGGTTTTCGAGTCTGAGTCTTTGAATTCTGAGTTGCCCGAGTCCACAGCCTACTAGAATCCTTCTAGAAGGTGATGAGCTGAATGATTTGGCAGCCTCAGACACCATCCTTGGGAGCCGTGGCTGCTCAGGGGTCCTTCTCCCTGCCCACCTGTCCTCCCCTCCATTCCACTCACCAGAATGGGCCTTGTGTGGGACTGCAGGACTCAAAAGGAGCAGCAGGGGCAGTAGGACCAGCATCCGTGGAGCCATCGTACCTGTCTGGAAGGTTCTGGACACACTGGGGTCCTGGAGCTCAGCAGAGGTGACTTGGAGATAAAGCCAGGTGGACCGATGGGAATGGCTGGGCAGCGAGCCCAGCATGGAGGAGGAGAGTCCACAGGCCAATGAGAGGGGCAGGACCGGGGTTTTTCCCAACAGAGAGGAAAGTTTGCACAAGTGTTTACGAATGGCATGCAAATTGAGATCTGAAACAGCTGGTGACCTGAGGACTGTTACTTGTCTAGTGTCCAGGTGAAAGAATGCCAGCCTGGCTGGGTGAAGTTGGCCTGCTGTCCGGCTAACACCCAGACTGGTGCACATGCGGTTTTCAGACCGGCATATGAATCCTGCTGTGGGTGATAGCGACCTGGTGAAAAACTCGTGTGCATGAGAAAATGGACAAAGGATGAGGATTTCCCTGGGTCTTGCTTTGTGTGTCTTGAAGAACATGACTTTGACCTATGTTGTTTGGCATTCGGAGGAAAGAGCATCCACTCAGGTCCTTTGGTGTTAACCTCTGGGATTTAGGGGCCCAGGGGACCCCACACCTATCTGGGAAAGCTCAGGCTACCGCTGCAGGGCAAACAGGGTGATCTGGCCTTTGTCACAGCCTCCTGCAACTCTACAGGGTACAAGGCACACCCTGGCCTTTTCCCACCCCCAACTTCCGGACCCCGTTTCAAGACAAACATTTACCTTCAAGTTATTTCCTGAGTCTTAGTGATGATGTCCCATTTTGCCACAAGAGCAAGCCAGCCAGCTGGGAAAGGGAAGTCAGAAGACCCAGTTTCTTTGGGAGTCATGTACCTAAACTGAGAGCCAGACACACAGGTGCTTCAAACCAAATAAAAATTACTGTTAAACCTTAGATGATTTTCAACTTCTCTTCCCATCCAGCATATGAGTTTAGCTGCCCAGTTGAGTGATTGCAGAGTCTGTCTACTCCTTTATTCTGCTTTAATTTCCCAACCCAAATTCCTGATGTGGGTATGTTCCCCAGCCATTTTCATAGTCCTCCATTGTTCTTCCCCACCCTCCCAATGCCCACTTGCTCACTAAGTGGCATTTACTATCATTCCTTGTGTCCCCTCTTTGTGCCTTTATCCATCACCCCCAGTACTCATGGCTTCTGTTCCTGTCAATGTCCTTCCCAGGGCCTCATGCCCTAAGGGCTCCTGTTGGAGACCGAGCTCATGCTATTTTCCTTGTCTCGCCTCATGGAAGTTCCAGATCCTCTGCAGCTTGGTGGGCATTTTGTTCTCTTGTCCTGGTGGTCATGCCTTCTGCCTTGTCTTGGTGTCAACAGTTCACCAGGTCTGGGGGACTGGCCTCTGATTTTGCTCTGCTTCTAGCCTTCTGTGGGACCTGCACAAATGATATTGAATCACTTTCCTCATGTGTGAAATGAGCAGGTTTTCTACGCTGTTTGGTGTTTTTGGTCATGGGGGTAGAGGGCAGACCAAGAGCTAATGCAGACTTCTCTGAAAAACAGTGAGAAGACTCACTGGGGGAAAGCAGCCCAGATGATGAAGTCACTTGAGGAAGTCACTGTGAAACAGCTCACAACTGGATCTCAGGAAAGGCTGTCTCCATGGTGGGCTCGCTTTCTACCAGATGCCTGGGCAGCAGGGAGTGTGACACCTTCTCAAGTGGGATCAGCCTCAGTCGAATGGGGACGTGAGCCAGATAAAAGCTGATTCTGTGTGACTCGCTTCCTATGTGAGTAGGGCTCTGCGGGTGAGGATGGCCACCTGTTGGTGTTAACTGGACCCAGGTCTGGTCACTTGTCATCAAAAAACCAGTCCCAGAGAGATGAATGTTGGTGAAAGGAAAGGAGGTTTATTCAGATTCAGGAAGCCTGTGGAGATGATGGACAATTGTCCCAATGACTATTTCATCTCTCTTAGATCAGCTGAGATATTTAAAAGGGGATAGGATAGGCCTACCCTGGTGGCTTAGTGGATAAGGTCATTGCCTCTGGTTGGTGCAGTCCACATACATCCTAAGGACCCTTCCTATTGTGGATCTCGTTAAGGTCTCTATTTTGATCACCTCATTTCCTGTATCCCCTAAAATTGTGTATAACCACCAGCTTATTAACCTGTGTTCTTTGACCATCACTACTGGAGGCCAAGGTTGTCTTTGCCCCTCCCACAGGCTACGCCTACACTGTAGACTCCTCAGAGGAACAACGTGGGCCCTCTGACCTCTGACCTGGGAATCTGCAGCTCTGAATGGAAAATCTTACCTGCCCCTGACATCACCTAATGCCTCCCAGATCCGTCACAACCCCATGGCTTCAGAGTCCCTTTGGGAAGGGGAAGCCTCTCGGCCGTCGCAAGTTCCTTACCTACTGAGCACCAGCCAGACAAGGGAGCGGGGAAGGAGTGTTCTCAGCATTTTTATCAGGGATTCTTAAAACAGGAGAAAGAACAAAGGACAATTGTAGCCCCAGATACTCCAGTCAGAATCAATCACTAATGTAAATGTTGCAAAAGGTCACCCTATGTGCCTTTCATTGTCTAGAAACTGCTTAAAAGATTTAACCTCTGACCACCCAAATGAGCAGCATAGCACTGTAACCCAGCTGTCTCCCAGGCATGGACCCTGTACCCCCCAAAAAACTTGGTCTAAGGTATAGTTCGACCTAATGTCTATTTCCAGGCACCAAAAAGCTCACAGGTCCCTTGGTTGGCCCCTCGGCCTGTTCATATGGCAGCTGTGGAGGGGCCCATTTGAGTTCCCTGAAGGACCCCAGAATAGACAACGGAAGAGATCACGCTTGCGATTGACCAGCGGCCAGCGGACCTCTTGGATTGGTGTCACCAAGATGACTCCGTTTCCTACTGGCTGCTCTGGTCTGGGGAACCCTTCCTTAGACAATGTGTCTCCCCTTTTCCTCTCCTGCACTATAGGCCTCTCTTGTCCTTTCTTCTCTAATCTCCTCAAAATTCTTTTCAATCTCTGACAAAGCAGATCACACTCTATTCATGTTGGTAGCTGGTAATATTCCAGAGGTCAGAAGCTGCGAATCAAGTGTGGGTATAGGTCAAACAGTTAAAATCTCTTAGCATGCTTGCCTGCTTCCAGAAACCTCTGTGAACATGTCAGTGGGTCATGGCATGGAGGAGACTGCTTTGACCTCCTACCACTGCGGCCTTAAGACAATTTCCTTGCCATGCAGGAAGGGTAAGTGAGGCATTCCCCATCTAGTCTTGGCAGAACAGCTTAGGTCATAAGTGGTTGCTGGGTTTCTCAGCTCCCATGTCTGCAACAGTCCTGGCTATCTTGTATTTTGCCCCTTTCCCTGACCAAACCCCAGCAGTGGTTTCTCTTCCCTGGTGGCTTCTGGTGGGCCGGTCTGGTCTCCAGCAATGAGAGTGATGAACCCGACTGAATCCTATGAGGTTTGGTTTGCAGGTTGTTTCCCAAGTTCTGTTGCTTGTTATAAGGAGAGAAAACTTGTTATGCACTAAGTAGAAGTTATTACTAAGGCTCTTGGAAGTAAAAAAAAAAAAAAGAGAGACCGTATCAATGGAATATTGACTCCAAGAGAACCAAGGTTTAGCTAGAACTGTGTCTGTGTGTTTCTTTTGTCAGTAAACTTATTTGAATCTATGATTAACTTAGACAAATGTATACTGGAAATATTTTGGAGAGCTACCAATTGAAATTTGGCTTATTAACAATTGCGTACGTATAGATTGGAAAGAAAATGTAAAGTATCTTGGCTAGCCTCAGAGAATCAGATTATGATTAATGGCCTGAATTTCAGAAATCCCTCAGCAATAACATCAAAGAGGATTTAAAGTTACAGTGGCCACTAGGAGACTTGCTTCCAAAAACCCACTGATAAGACAGAGAGAGAGAGACAGAGACAGACAGAGAGACAGAGAGACAGGGAGACAGAGAACTTGGCTTGGCATCAGAATATGGGCAAGCAGAGATGTAAATATAGGAAAATTAACCATGCCACTACACAGGACGTGTGCTGTGCCCTCAGGTCAGGTGAGTATATAAATAATAAGTGGAATAATTTCATGTTAAAATGATGGTCCTTCAGGAATTTCAACCCCTTGCCCAGAAGGAAACTGAGATGTTTTCCTGATCTTTAACTATAGTAGAGAGAGATTTCTTTCCTCCGGACAGGCAGCCTAGAGTCCCATAACAACTAGAAGCAGTCACAGAAGAAACTGTCCCTCCCCTTCTCATTTAGAATAAGGATGGAATTTCTCAGAGGGAATGAGACAGGCAGAAGGGGGTCAGAAACAGGGGCCCACCCCGCTTTTGTCCTCATACTTTGACCTGAACCACAATCTCATTTGTGAAACCACTGACTTTAGAAATCATGAACTTCCCCAGGTGAGGGGGGTCTACCTGCCAGGTTCCCCTCTTTCTCTCACTGAAATGATTAACCTCCCCATGTGGTCATTATTAATGCCTCTCCCCTAAAATTGTGTAAAATAGCTACCAGTCCCCATTCTCTGACCTAACTAAAAAGATGGAATCATTCTCCAGAAAGGGCCCCAGACTGCAACATACCATCGATGGCTAACTAACCTGTGATTTTTGACCATCACTACAGGAGGTGGATGCGTAGCAAGAGAGAGGCCCTCTCTTACTGAAGGCTGCCTTTGCTGAACTCCACCCCACAGGCCGTGTGCCTACACTGTATAATCCTCAAAGGAACAATGTGGGCTCTCTGATGTCTCACCTCTGGGAATCTGCAGTTCTGGCTGGAAAATCTTATCTACCTCTGACATCATCTGATGCCTCTGTTACAACCCCATGGCTTGAGAGTCCCTTTGAGAAGAGGAAGCCTAGAAGTCTCCCAGCCCTGCCTCTCCGTCCTCACAAGTTCCTCATCCTAACTGAGCATCGGGCCAGACAAGGGAGCAGGGAAGGGTATGAAGTAACCTGTGTTCTTAGTATTTTTCTCAGGTATTCTGAAAACAGGAGAAAGAACAAAGCTCAATTGCAGCCCCAGTTTCCAGTCAGCAATCAATCACGGACTGTAACAGGGAGGAGCGCCTATGCTTTTGATTGTCTAGAAACTGCTTAAAAGATTCAACCTGTGACCACCCAAAGAAGTAGCATGGGACTCTATCCCCAAGCTGTCTCCCCATGTGTGGAGTCCAATACTCAATAAAGAACTGTCTAAGGCTGTGTTTGGCTTTCATTTAATGTCTATTACCAAGTCCTAAAGAGCTCACAGGTTGTTGGATTGGTCCCTCAGCCTGTCACACTCCTAATGCTTTAGCCTTGATGATAAAATCTATCTGCCAGTATCCTCCGCGGCCCTTCCTCTTGCTTGTAATGAGGCCTGCTGGGTGGGCTGTTTTTCTGGTGGAAGATGCATTGCTCAGCCATCTTCTATCAAATGCCCCACAAATCTAACACATATCCAGGGAGTGTGGTTTCAGGGGACTTGCAACCAATAACAGATCTGTTTTCATTGAACTCTTACTCTTTGTGACTCAAGGCTTTTCCCACCTTACCGCCTGCCCAGGATTCAGGGTTTGCTTTACTTTCTGTATCTTTTGAGATAGCTTCAGGGTCTTAGGAGGGTTGTAAAGAAGCATTAGGAGATTCAAACCTTTTTTGGGACTTGGCCCTCCACTTTCTCTCTTTGTAAGGCAATGGTGGCCCCTCCCTCACTTCGTTAAACAGATCCTGGTCCCAAAATGGAATGGGACACTCAGTACAGATAAGAAGGAGTGACAGAGAGTTTGGGAACGTAGTTCACAAGACAGAGAATGTGCTTGCTTCCCCTTTCCCAGATACCTCCTTTATATGATATGTTTATTTCAAAAGAGGGTCTTTTGAGAACCCTCTTCCCCAGAACTCTCTTACTACCGTCTCCCTCTGGGTCACATGGGATCTATCTATCTCTCTATCTCTCTATCTCTCTATCTTTTTTACATCTCCTAAGTATTACCACAAATGTATCTACACCTTGTTGAATTTCTTTCACCTGATTCCAATTTACTGCCAGCTTGCCTGCCTTCTGCATTACCCTTCAGATTCGTGTCTTTATAAACCCTTCACCTCTTCCCCTGATTCCTGAGTGGGGTGTGTGGGTCATTGCTGTGTTACTGGTCCCTTTTGAGAAACTGCCTCAAGGGAAACACAACTTAGAATAAGAAGAGAATAGTGTTAACACAGTGGAAACATCTGCTCTGGAGCTCATATGTCCAGCTAGCGCTCTTTAAAAGTGACCTGCAGGAAAGGCCAGATCCAGGCACTTCTGGTGTGTGAGGTATGAATGCCCAAGTGACACAGGATGGCACACCCTACATTAACTGCAAAGCTGTCCGGGAACTGAGCTGTTCCAAGAGTAACAGAACACATGTAGCTCCCAGTCTAACCAACATCAAGTGAAGTTTTGTTTTTCCTTTTGGATGTGTATTTTTAATACCACTTCAATGGGGCCTTTATGTAAATTTGGGCTTCCATCCAATCCCTCCTCTCAATTTCCTCAGGAGGAATCAAGTAATGGAAGTAAGCTAAACAAGATTATAACCTGAAATGAGTACACTTTAAACATGCTATCCATTTTAACCGATGGGGAGACATTTGAATATTTTGTGATACTAAACTTAAAAAAAAAACCAAACAATCAATGATAGCAACTGAAATTCATCTCTACCATTTCTAAGTGTTCTGCTATTTCTGCATGGATAGATTAATATATTAAAATAAGTCAAGATTTTAAATATTGACAAAGTTCTATTAACTATTTCTTTTTAAAGCAAAGATGTTTAGAAACGAAAGAAAAATCTACAAGTTAGTTGTTTCAGCCTTGTATTAAATGCTTTCTTTTTACAGAAACAGGAAACTTTAGATCACAGCTGCAATTATTCATTGCTAGATGTTCAAAATTACCTGGGCTAGAACCCAGGTGGTGCTGGGGGTTTTTGGGATTTCAACCTCAGGTGTGAAGGGGCCTTGTCAGGGACACACTTGCCCTCAAGGAAAGGTCACAGACCAGGGTGAGGACATAGGTTTTTAACACCAGACTTCATAATTTTGGATTCCCTAAGGTTAGTCAAGCTCCTTTGTCACATTTTCTCTTTAAATTATTTTTTTATGCATGGCCAATAAACCAAATTTAAATGGACGGCCCATGAACATATTTCATTTTAGAAGTTTCCCAATACCGTAGTGGTTAAACCAGATCGATAGCATTTTCAGAGCTTAATCACAGATCCAAATAAGTTTACTCCCAACATAAGACCAAAGACTCGCCTACTCATAGTGGTCTTGGTTTTCTTGAATCCGATACTTGGATTTTTGGTTTCCAAGATTTCCTTCACAATAACATTTACCTTGAGTGCACAGCACATGCTTTCTCCTTACACTAGCATACAACACTTTTCGGCATGGAAGTGATCTGGACGCTAAATCTTGAAACACAAGCATGGGGCAGTTGGCAGAACCTAAGTCTCTGACCCACAGAAGACACACAACACATAACAGGAGCAAACATAGCCAGCTCTCATTTTTCTACAAGGTTTTGGGACAACAAATACCTTCTTTGGGGTGAAAGACCAGCTTCTGGAAGAAAAAAGAACAAAAAGATGAAACCAAAATGAGTTGTACAAAACTCAAGACACTATTTCCCTCCCAGTTTTGTCTTATCAAACCACAATTTAGAGAGAAATAAAAAGAATTCTCACTACTTTGTTTCCTCTCAGCTGTCTGTAGAGAAAACCAAAGATCAGGCATCTGAGGTGCTAAAAAATCTTTACTCTGCTGGTTTTGTCAGAAGTCTTGTTTCTCAATCCTCTTCCATCTGGGAGAATGAGCCTTTGGTTACATCTTCTGGCTACCTCTCCAAATTGTCAGGTGTCTCAAGGTAAGAGTCATAGCTCCCTTTATCAGGACAGGCACAGGTGACTAGGAGTTGGTCTGTGTTTGAATGAATTTTATTTATGCAGTCACAGACCAGGGTGAGGACATAGGTTTTTAACTTGGCTAGGTAGCCATAATTTTTAGAGTTGAAACTGGGACCAATTGGAGTATTACTAGGTGTGATGGGGGTCAGGGTGAGTGTTGAGGCTGGATTTAGGCTGCTAGGGATTGGACCCTTATAAATTTCCTCAGATAGAAATGACTGTACCTCTGGATCCCTTCCTAACCTGAGAAGAAAGACGTCTGATGGAATTCAAATAAAAAACAAAAATCCCACCCAGAAAAGGCTTATACCTCCTAAGAGAAGTAGCCCGTCGGGATGCGGGAGTGACCAGAGTCTATGTCCCATTTTCAGTTTCAGATATTCAGAAATTTAGTAGCTTTTCTGAGAATGCTGATAATTTTAGAGAGGAATTTGGAAAGTTAAGCTTTCCTTTTTCCTTCACTTGGCAAGATGTTATTTTAACTAATTGTTGCACCTCTGAAAAGTCATATTCTTGGTAAAGTAAGGGAATACACAGTTTTTGGGGAACAAACCCTTCAATATAATATATACCAAGTAGGAGGGGCTACGGCCCCATGGGGTCCTCCGTGGGATGATGAGACAGGAATAGGTCAGACCAGGAAGGATCATCTCATCATTTGCATGTCAGAGGCCAGAAGCAAGTGTGTGTCAAAGCCTGGTCATCATCACAGAGTGAAGGAAGGGAAGAAAGTCTGTCTGCTTGTCTCAACTGGTTCCCAGAAGCTTTCAGCAAATACATGACACCAGAACAGCCTGGGCATTTTGTCACACAGCCTTTCTCAGGCATAAGACAAAAACGACAGAAGTTAGATGCAGGACCCCAGATCCCACTGTCCACCTTTAAGGTTTTTAATAATCAAGATCAGAGGAGTCTGAAAAAGGATAAAAGACTAGAGAAGAAGTCACAGCTACTGGCAGCTTTAATTTGTCCACTGCCTCAGGGTAACCCCTGAGGGACAAAACCAGAGGCCCCCACCATGAACAGACTACCCAAGCAGGACCCAAATCAATGTATATTCTGCAGGGAGGAAGCCCCAAGAAGGCGAGTGCCCCCCCTCTCTCCCGAGACAGGTTACAGGCTCCCCTGAAACAGTCCAGACTCCTTAACCTTTCAAAGCCTGCACACGCCAGTCAGGATGCCCGGAGGCTGAAACAGCTTAGGGTCTGGTTCAAAAAACCATAGTCACTTCAGAGGAGCCCCTTGATGGGGTCGGTAGGAAAACGGAGTTCCTTTGGACTTGGAGTCCCCTAGTCTAGCCTGACTCGACTCACTGGCCCCCTCTCCTATCTGAACTGTGGCTAAAACAGCCAACACTTCCACTTATGTGTGAAACTGGTTCCTCAACTTTGATACACTCCATCCTCTTCTGCCCTGAGAGCCCAATTTCCCTACTCAGAAGGGATTTACTATGTACATAGTAATAGTGCATCTGGCAGGAAAAAAGTCCAGGTAAATCAGGACAAGGGAACTCACTTGCTAGGTTTCCTAAAAAAGAAGTTAGAATCCTATCACCTCCCAGAAGCTATGCAGACCCAGGGAGACCCAGGACATGGGTCAGGTTCCTGGGGAAGCTAACTGTGTAGACCCTTTTCAATATAATTAAAACCAGGAGTCACCTTTCCTTGGAAAAAACAAAACAAAACAGTACCCTTTCTAGATAGAATCATTACAAGCTTCACGACCTCTTCTACAAAATATCTGCTGTATGGACCTATTGGACCTTATTACTTTCCATCTAACACCCCTATTCTCTATGTAAAGAAGTCAAATGGGGAAGAGAGGTTTGTCCAAGACCTCCGCTCAGTGAACAAGGCAATAACCCTTGTCCACTCTATGGTTCCAAACCCATATGCCATCCTCACTCAGGTCCCTGGGGCTGCAAAGTATTTTACTGTTTCAGATCTGAAAGATGCTTTCTTCTGCACCCGCTTCCACTCAGACTCTTTGCTTTGGAATGGAGGAAGCCAGACACTCAAGAAACCACCCAATATACCTGGACAGTGATTCCCCAAGAGGTTAGAGATTGTCCATGACTGTTTGGAAATGCTCTGCCTGAAGAACTTAGAGAATTAATGCAGAAAGACAGGACCTCAATCCAATATGTTGATGACTTCTTATTGCCAGTACCACTAAGGAGAGTTCTGATGTTAACACTACAAGAATCTCAATTTGCTGGCTGAGCAAGGATATAAAAGTATCTCTCCAAGGCGTGCTCTGGTGGCATAGTGGTCTAGTACACCCCAGGTGCAGTCCACATGAACTCCAAGTCCTGGGTTCAAGACCTGGGACTGGTGGTGGTGGTGATGGGGAACAACCAATGTGAACAACTATATAAAAATAAAGTACTTCTTCCTTGTCTCTCTCCCTGCCTGCTTGTCTGCTTGCTTCATTTCTCCCTGCACCTTTCCTTAAAAAAATGTATCTCTTCAAAAGGCCCGAATCTCTTGCACAAGTTTCAATATTTGGGATCTATTCTCATTCCCGGCACCCACACTTTGGCAACCAATTCTAAGGAAGAAAGCATGAAATTAGCTGTGTTCCAAGCCAGGATTTCTGGGAATGGCAGGATTCTACTGGATTTGGGGCCTAAATTTTGGACTGACTGCCAAGCCCCTGAAAGAGGCCTTGAAAGGGAAAGAATGAGAGCCTTTACTTGGAGCGAATTTTGTCAGCTAGCTTTTGAAAGTCAAAATTGGAATTGGGGCAAGTCCCAGCTCTTGGGCTCCCTGAGAGAGAACAACCATTTATTTTTCATGTTCATGGGAGATTGGGAATAGCCCTGGGAGGCCAAAGCCAATAAACTGGGCCTCCTGTGGAGACCAGTAGGTTACTTCTCTGAACAATTAGACCAGGTAACGTAGGCTGGCCTGGTGGCTTGAAGGCCAAGGTCACAACTGCCCTCCTGGAAGAGAAAGCCACGAAGCTCACTTTAGGACCACATATGCAAGTTCAGAAACCCCACCAAGTCCAGGCAGAGTAAAGAAGTAAAAGGGCATCACTGCCTGACTGAGGGAAGATTAACCCAACGCCAGGCTCGACTCTTAAACACTCAGGTTTGACTCTATAATTCTGCCAGATTCTCAACCCAGTTACCCTATTCCCAGCCTCAGATGAAAAACTCATACTGCACCACCGTGTAGAGACAGAGATAAGGTTTACTCCAGCAGCCCTGACCTAAAAGATGATTCCCTAGAGAGTACAGAAGAACGGTTCGAAGACGGGAGCAATTTTGTGGAAAATGGCTCTGCATGGAAGATGGAAGATGGGCTATGTGGTAGTTGAAGTCAGACCTGGGTAACTGAAACAAAAGCCCTCTCCGACTCAGAATGCAGAGTTAATAGCCCTAATTCAAGCCTTGGAATTGGCTAAAGACAAGAGACTTGATATCTGTACTGACTCCAAGTATGGGTTTCTAATCCTTCATGCATATGCTGCCACCTGGAGGGAAGGAGGTAGGCTTACTCGGAGGGACTCCTGAGTCAGTCATCACAGCTATTCATCCAACTCTTGGAAGATATTCTTCCCAATCAGACAGAAGTGGTCTATTGCCAAGGGCATTGAAAAGATGACTCTCTAAGGACTTGGGGAAATAATTTTGCAGATAAGTCTGTCAAGCAAGTGACATGATCTCATAAATTTGACTCCATCTTCACCCTAACAGTGATTCCTTCTTGCCTCCCCTGCTCAAATATTCACCCTGAGAAGGCGAGGGACTGAGAATATAGTTAAGATAGTTCAGGGTGGCATCTTAATCAAGGGAGGAAAGCTATATGTCTCCTCCCTGAGGTCGTCAAGAAAAAAATGACACCACTAATTACGGGAGAGATACCCAGTGTGCACTAACACCATGGACTTTTATTTAAAAAAAAAAAAAAAAAAAAAAAAAGATGAAAATAACTGCTAAGAAAGTAATTAAGGCATCTGAGCTCTGCATACAGGATAATTCTCATGCTTACCCCCAAATTCTAGTCCTAGCGAAACCAGTTCAACGTAGAAGAACTTATCGTGGAGAGCACTGACAAATAGACTTCAAAAGCTCTCATAGGGGAAGTATAAATATTTTCTGGGTCTTGTAGATGTCTTTGGTGGAAATCTTCCTCACCTGCTCCACAAAGGCCACTGAGGTTTGTAAATACCTCCTAAAGGAGATTCGGAATACCCAGGTGGCTCCAGTAACACAATCTTTGTCCACTAGCTTGGGGAGTACTTATTATCTGCATACTTTTGGCACCCTCATTCTTCAGGAAAGTTGAAAATATGAATCACCTCTTAAAAAGACCTTAGCTAAACGTTGTCAAGAGACATGAGTTAAGGAGCTTCCTATAGCTCTGCTCTGTATATGGATGAGGTGTGCAGAGAACTTAAAACTTAATCCCTGTGAAATGATCTATGGAAAGCCCTTCCTGATTCAAGACCTCCTGATTGATGCAGAACTTAACTCCACTTTAAAATTTATCACTAGTAGTCCGGTTCAAAAATTCCTACAAGAATATGGCAATAATGTATGCCAGCCCCCCACCAATGTCACTCAGACAGGGCCGCCTGATTAAGCCAGGAGCTAAAGTCTCACTTAAGACACAGAAGGAAGATTCCCTGGAAGACCAATTGCCTGAAAAGTGAAAAGGACCCTATGAAGTCCTTATAACTACCCTACGGCTACAATGCTCTAGAGTATCCCCAGTTGGGTTCATTCTTCCAGACTTAAATGATATCCTTTCCAGGACAGTCCCCATATATTCCAGTGCACTGCTGAAGGGTCGAAAGTACCTGTTCACCAGAAGGGACCAGCTCCAAGAACCAAACTAGGCAAGCAGAATCATGCTCCTAGGTATTTGTTTTATTTTCCCTTTCGGTTATACACCCTGAGAGAAACCAATTCCTTTCTGACCATCGGTATGTCTGCTGCATGAGCTGGTCAGAGATTTTGTGTAAAATGTTTTACATCAGTGGGTGATGCTCTAATAGTAGCCATCACCAACGTGTCCAGGGTCCACCAGAGCGACCTGCCTGGCAGCATGTAGGCCCAACAGGCTCCCTTTGTGAACATCGAATGTGATTCTCAGGGATTGAAGATAATATAACCTGTTTCCAACTGCCTGGTTGATTTGAGAGTAGCCATGCAATTATTCAGGAGAGAAATAATGGAGGCTCTGGTCTACAGAGATTCTCAAAGTAAAATACAACCCCCAGGAGAAGTTTCATGCTTCCTGGTTACTGAACGCTCTACAACGGGACTATACCAGATAGAGCTTGGACTTGCACCTGATTGGCTTTTGGAATCCTAGTGAGTATACGCCTTGTACGTGGAACCAGGTTTCCACCTGAGTGTGATAATGAAATGAAAACCTGGGCTGACTTGAGAGTTCCTGTAACATTACGCACAGCCCTTTTCTTTGGCTGGCTGGAGAAGATGTAAAACAACAACTATTTAAAAATCAGAGTAGGGTCACCTGCCAACTTGGGAGTCAACATGTCACTGTGTTAGCCATCACACTCCTCTACTTGGAAGTGTCAAAACTCTAAGATTGTGCCTCAGGGAAACAATAGCCTATAGATTACCTGTTAACCCAGTGGGTTGTGGAGGAGATTTGTCAAGTCATTAGTTCAGCATGTGATACATTGGTAAAAAAAAATATTTGTGGAAATATTACTAAAATATTAGAAATAATTAAAAAAGAGCACACTAAAGTTGAAGAGAGCTGGTTTGGGCGAATGAGTTTGGGGCTGGGGGTGGCTAAGCTCAATACTTGCCAATGATTTTACCTGAATATGATAATCTTTCTACTGTGTGGCCTGCCAAGGATTGGTGACCATGAGACATAATTTATGAGAGAAGGTTGGGGAAATTTTTATGACTCCTTAGTTAATAGGAGAGAGATTCCTATTCCTGCAGGTACACAGGGTCCCTGGCCCCCTAACAGCAGGAAGCAGTTACAGAAGAAGAGACCTTCACTCCCATTTCTCCTTAAGAATAAGGAGGATGGAAACTCTCAGAGAGAATGAGACCCGCAGAATTAGAGCCAAGAACAGAAAGATCCTTTCCCTTTTCCTCATCCCTTATTTTTAACTTTAACTAGACCCCCTTTGTTAGGACTACCAGCTTTAGAGAATTACTAATCACCTTACCAATAATGCCTCTATTCTAACCACCTTACTTTCCTGCCTTTCCTGGGAATGAGTGACCACCAGTTCCCATTCCCTGATTTAGTTCAGAAAATAAAATTCCCAAGGGAAAACAAAAATGAGTGAAAAATATGCCACCACAGAGGATAACAAAACTCTTAACAGTAAGCTCTGTGTACTAGCTCTCCCAGTCATGTATCTATCATGAAAGAAACACCAGGGACAGCCTGTCCTTCAACCTGGGGGATCTGCAGATGCTTCAGCTCGGCCATGGAATCTTATCCATCACAGTCCTTTGGCCTAATCTTGAGTGCCTCCTTTTTAAAGCTCCTTTGTAACTTCAAATCTCTAGTCTGTCAGGTCAGGCAAAAGGAGAAAAATGGGGGCTGGGGCATGGGGTGGGGATAATGAGTATCCTGTATCTTCAGTTGTTTTTTGTCCCAGGAATTTTTGAAACAAATAGTCTCAGAAAATAATTGCAGCTCCTGATGCTCCAGGTCATGGTCCCTTGTTAGCTTCTGTGAAGCACCACCTCACTACCTGCAGTCCTCGAGTGGGTGTGAAACTCTTGTTTAAAAACTTCAACCTGTGGCTGCTTAAATGAACAGCAATTGACTCTGTCCCCTTTTCTGACTCCCTCATGTGACCCCCCAGTAAAGCTTTTTTTGTAAGGTGTTGTCTGGCTTCTAACAAATTTCCCCTCCCCTCCTCTCCTCTCGCCTCCCCACTAACACTATCCTCGTGGGGGTACAGATGCCTGGCCTCCACTCCCTCCCCACGGGTGATCTCTGCACTCCGGTCACCCTGCTGCTCCAGGTTTTGGCACATGTCATCAACATATGGCTGTGGGAGGAAGCTGGTTTCATCTGGTGGGAAGAAGAGAGACAAAGAGGTCATTGACTAGTGGAATAAAGAAGTGGGATCCCAGTTCTCTTTATTCTTGGGGGTTTATTTCTTGGCACCAATCTTCAGAAAATTCTTTTGAAAGAGACATTTGTCTTGGTGCTTCAGAGTCCTGTCAGAAACTGAGAAAGAACTAGGCAGAAACCCCCTCCCCTAACCCCCAACCTCAACTTTAACCTCCTCCCTTGATACCCACAGTGATCCGGGTACTGTGGCCATTTATAAATGGACCCATTGAGGAATCAGGAGAAATTCATGCAAATTTGAAAAATGTGCCTATTCCCGGAGCCTTGTGTACCTCCCCACTTTCCACCCCCACTTCAGACGTTTAGACAAGGACTTTGGTCACTATGGCTGGACCATCTGCACAACCTTGAGTGGTGGTTGGGGTCACAACTCTCAGTTTCCAAGGAGATGATCACATGGCACCAGCAAAGACGTGCTAAAAGCACCTAACTCTGAGTCCTCCCTGAGAAGCAGTTCAGCAGAAGAAAGAGTCTGACCCCAGAGTTATCTTTGGTTCCCGTCTTGCCTCTTCTACTCACTCCTAAGTGACCTTCACATGTGATTTACCTTTTCCAAAGCTTAGTTCACTTACACACATCAGATGTGAGTTCTTTTATTAGCTCATAAATCTTTAGGATTTGATGACTTGACCCCTTACATTTTTATTTTTTATCCCTGGTAATATTTTTGCTCTCACAGCTAATTTAATATTAAATTTCAATTTTTTTCTTTTGGTAAGTGCTAACATGGTATATTTTCCCATCCTTTGACTTAATCTATTTGTGTCTTAACCTTTTATTTTTCTTCTTTTTTGTATGTCTTAACATTTAAAGTGAGCTATCTGAAAGAGTATCTAGTTAGGTCTTACTTTTTTATCCAGTCTGTTCATATTTCTACACTTCTACACTTCATGCGATTATTTATATGGCTGCATTTAAATCTCCTGTGTTTCTATCTGTTTTCTAATTTATGTGTTCCCAGCTAATTTATGCATTCTCCCTTTCTCCTTTTCTGCCTTCTTTTGAATGAATTGACTATATATTAAACCTCTCTTTTCTCTCCTGGGTTGCCTATTAGTTATAGCCCCTTTTAGGTTATTTTATGGTTTATCCTGTACATCTTTATCTTATCACAGCTTACTTTTAAGTGATATTATACCATCTCTACACAGTATAAGAATCTTGCAAATATGCTCCTACATCTCCCTTGCTGGCCTGTATGTCATCTGAGGTCACAGCACACTCTATCATGCTCCCTCCACAGGTGAAGTTCTTTCCTTATCAAAGTCAGCCAACAAATCTGGAACCGGTGATTTCTTCAAGTGTGCAGACACCTAGGCAAGGCTACAGGGTTCACAAAAGTCAGGAAAGATGACACTGCCATAGTAAATTTCTAGTAACTGAGCTCAAAGAGATGGAGATCTATGAATTTCCTGATAAAAATTCAAAATAATTGTTCTACAGATGCTGAAGAATCACAAGAGAGCAGACTAAGGATTTAACAAAACCAAGAAAACAACACAAGAACAAAATGAGACGTTTAACAAAGAGATAGAGAACGTGAAAAAAGAAACCCAGAAATTTTGGACCTGAAGAATACAATGACTGAATTGAATAATTTGATGGAGTACGTCAACAGTAGACTGAACCAAGCAGAAGAAAAAAATTACCCGGAAACTTGAAGTCATTTCAGTTGAAATTATCAGAGAGAGAGATAGAGAGAAAGAGAAGTGAAAAGATAAGAAACTGAAGAAAGTCTCTCAGACTTTTGGAACACCATTAATGTCACTCATGGGTGACATGGAGATACTTATGTATCATGGGCATCCTAGAATGAGAAGAGAGGGAGAAAGGGGGACAGAAAATTTACTTAAATAATGACTCCAAGAGAACTTTTCAAGCCTGAAGAGATTTGGATCTCCAAGTTCATGAAGCTCACAGGCCACCTAAGATTTCAATCCTAAACAATCTGCTTCAAGGAACATTATAATAAAGCTGTCTAAAATCACAGACAAAGAGAATTTTAAAATCAGTAAGAAAAAAAAATGAAATTATCTCATCTAAGAGACTCCTAGAATGCTATCAGTAGACTTCCCAGCAGACACCTTGAAGACCAGGAGAGGGAATGCTATAGTCAAGGTGCTGAAAGGTAAAGAAATGCCAACCAAGATTTCTTTACCTGGAAAATATGAGGAATATTACAAATGAAAAAGGAGCAATTCAACTGATGCTACATAAACACAAAGGATCTAAAAGACTATTCTGAACAATGATAACATCACCAAATTGGACAACATAGAAGAAAAGGGATAATTTCCTAGATACAGATAAGCACCTGCCCAAACCATAAATAGAAAATCTGAACAAACCAACAATTAGGAGACTGAATCTGTAATTAAAAAAAAAAACAAAAACACCTCCCAACAAAGTCCAGGATCAGATGACTTTATTAATGTATTCTACTAACTTCTAAAGAATGAAAACCAACCCTTCTCAAACTCCTCCAAAAAATAGGAAAAGAGAGAACACATTCAAACTCATTTTTACATGGTCAGATTACTCTGATACCAAAGTCAGATAAAGATATTACAAGAAAACTACAGACCAGTATCCCTGATGAATATAAGTGCAAAAATTCTCAACAAAATACCAGCATACTGAAGTCAAGCACATTAAAAGGATAATACACTATGTGATCAGTGAGATTTAGTCCTGGGAAGCAAGGAAAGTTCAATGTATGCCAATCAGTAAATGGGATTCACCACACTAACAGAACAGAAGAGAAATGATTATGATCCTCCCAATAGATGCAGAAAAAGCATTTAACAAAATTCAATATTTCTTCATGATAAAAATTATCCATAATTTGGGTATTGAAGGAACATATGTCAACATAATAAAGACCCCATATGACAAATTCACAGCTAATATTATAATCAATGATGAATCATCAGGAAGAAGACAAGGGTACGTCTTCTCGCTATCCTGCTCACATTGTGCTGGAAAGAAAAGAAACAAAAGGCAGGCACCCAGGTCAGAATGGAAGGAATAAAATGATCTCTGTTTGCTGATGACATGCTGCATATAGAAAATTCTCAAGATGACACCAAATCAATAAAGTTGAAGGGCACAAAATCAGTGTACCAAAATCCATTGTGATACTAGACACTAAAAATGAACTATCTGAAAAAGAAATAAAGAAAGCAACCTGATTTACAATGATGTCAAAACCAATAAAACCCTGAGGAATAAGTTTAACCAATGAAGTCGGAGATTTGTACACTGAAAACTATAAGAACTTGATGAAAGAAATGAAAGAGGCTTCAAAAGTAAAGAAAAAAAATACCTATTGGGCAAATAAAAAGATTGAATCACTGAAGAGGTGAAGACTATAAGCTAGATTTTGCTTTTCCACACAATATCAAATGTTAGAAAATAATGGAAGTGTTCCCCAAATCTCCACAAACCCTGATAAACCCTGATATTATATTAATTTTAGAGTCAAACTGTAAGTCAGGTATAAAGGCAACAGGAACATGA
>RJWH01003432.1:0-47684 GCA_004363575.1 Solenodon paradoxus
CCCTTTACCTTTATTTCTTTCTCGTTTCATTTCCGTTTTCCACCAGGCCCCACATCATGAACCTGGGTCTTTGGCCTTTACAGGGTCTGCAGCCTGAGACACCAGGGAGCCCCAATTTGCCTACGTTCTTGCCGTAGGGGATGTTCTCACTTAAGGAATCAATTGCCAAATTGAAGGGACATGGAGATTTTCTCTGATTCCCAACATAAATAGCCCAGGGCCCTTGGGTGTCAGGTTGTTTCTGCCCAGAACAAGACTTGGAACCTTCCTGAGGTCTGACAGACCCTGGGAGGTTCAGGCCCAAGAAAGCAGCTTTGAAATTTCCTGTGTGTTTACTTATGTTTGGTTTGCTTCATCTGTCACTTACTGCGATGTGTGCTGAAGCTTCCCACAGGGATCTTGATGCTGTCAATTTGTACAATTCTAATTATATTGCTTTCTGGAGATGTCATTAAGAAAATGAAAAGGCAAGTCACCAAGTGGAAGATGGCACCTACAATACATGGGTCTGGCAGGGAGCTGCAGCCAGGCGATAAACAGAACTAAACTGCAACTTAAAAGCTCATGAAACCGTGGGCAAAAGGCCCGAACAAATGTTACAGAAAGGAGACCCAGGAATGGTCCATGCGCAGCTGAAAGCCATCATGTCGCCAGTCAGCAGGTAACTTAAAGCACCTGGGGACCCAACTTTACCACCGTTAAGTGGAACTTTGGTGCCCCCTGGTGGAGTAGCGGTTAGGTCACTCGCCTCCAAAGGAATCCAGGCCACATGTCCTGGGTTTGAGTCCTGGGTCCTGGGGGACATAAAAATAAAAATAAAAATGCAATAAAGCTTCTTCCTCCTCTGTCTTCCCACCTGCCTGCTTGCCTTCATTCCTGCCTGCACCTTTCCTTAAAAAAAATAAAGAAAGAAAGAAAAGAAGCGCGGCGATAACCCCGGATGCTGACCTGGGTCAGGAGTGAGAGGAGCTCTTCTGCATGCCCCATAAGGCTTGGAGTTAAATGCATCCTGTGCTAACGAGTCAGATATCCCACTCCTAGATGTTTGCCTTCTAGAAGTAAACGCGTAAGCCACCCAAAGACGTACTAGAATGTCACAGACTGGACTTAACTATAGAGGCAAACTGGAAATAACTCAAATGTTTATCAATAGGAGACTTTTTTTCAAAGAAGATTTTATTTATTTCATTTAGTTGTTCATCTTGGTTGTTCCCGCCGGCCCTGGGACAGGAACCCGGGACCTTGAAATGTGTGTGGACGGCACCTAACCGCTGCTCCAGCAGGGCGCGCCTCTGCAGGCTGGTTTTAATATACTCACATGGTGTTCTCAGCCAAGAAGTGAACTACTGCTATATGGAGCAACACGGATAATGAGGAAAACTTAGGTAGAATAAGAAATGTCTATCACGTATTTGGTTCCATTCAAACGAGATTCAAGAAGAGGCAGAGTTAATCCATTCTGATGATGGAGAGCTCCGGCTCCCAGCGGCGAGGAGGGCATGGAAGCAGCGTACTTCTGATGGAAACGGTTGATGGGACTTTTGGTTACGTGGGTTTATACATTTGTCAAAAATCATCAAATCAAATGCTTAATATTTTTGCATTTCACTGCAGGCAACTTTTTTTTTTTTTTAAGGAAAGATACAGGTAGGAATGACGGCGAACAGGCTGGAAGAGAGAAGGAAGAGGTATTTATTTTATTTAGTTGTTCATCTTGTTTGCTCTCACCGGCCCCAGGATACCAACCTGGGACCCTGGGATGCGTGTGAACTGTACCCAACCACTGCTCCACTTCACTGGAGGAAAATTTATGTCAATAAAAACTACACGATCGAAGAAGCAAAAATCGCAGTGTCTCTATTTTAATCTGCTGACTTTAGGTGTGAGTATGAATATATTTGTACCTGTGTCTTTTATTGTTTTGTTGTAAATGTACAGTTTAAAGCTTTGAATTTGCATCTATATTCAACTTTGTCTCCCTTTATTTTCTAAGTGATCTGTAATAAACTTTTACTTCCATTTTGATCCAATCATTCTTTAAGAGATAGTTTCAATATTCCCAAACATTTGGGGACATTTTTAGAGATGAGTGTAAACTTGACTAATTTTCTGGCTTTCAGTTAAATGCAGCCGTGGCTGGGACATGCAGCCTGTCCGAGTCCTGCGTCACGGAAGGAGGCAAAACACAGGCTGTTTGCAGACCTGCAGACGTGTTGTGTGGGCTGTTCAGAGGGCCTTGAAATGTCCTCTATTGGTTGGAGAATTTTTTATTTGTTGCACATGGTGGGGGAGAAATGGGGTAGAGGGGATGAATCGTGTAGTGAAGAAAAACTGAATTAGTGGTGACCTTCCTTTATCATATCAGATATAGATTTACTATGATTGTGCTTTAAATCTATCTCATGCTGTAATGGAATATTCCTTCAATAAGATCAATTAAAAATAAATTGCTGCAGCTATCAACCTTTCATTCCTAGTCCCTGACCAACAACCTAACAGCAGTAGATATTTAATGGTCAAAATTCACAAGCCAGACAACCGTTGCTGAATTTCACGATGAGATGACCAGGCCCTGTGTTCTTGGATTGAGTGCATCTCTACACACGTGCGGCGCATGTCTTCTGCATCTTTGCCAGGAAGGAGCTGGTGTCTGATCAGACTGTGTCCTGACATATACATCTCCCGCCTCAGCTAACACACGCAGCACCTTACCCACTGGTACCATCGGACTAAGGTAAAAACAATGACCTTTGTTTCTCTCCTTGGGTAGGAAATCTGATTGCAACAATAAGGAAAGAGTTAAAGGATTTTATGTGTTCAAAATATTTAGGCTATGTCAGCAGTAATGTGAAGTCAAGCCACATATCTTTTAGAAAACAAATATATTTAATAAGGGAAAAATCTATAAAACCACAACAGATATTAGAGTCAGATGTTATGGTTTTGCCCTTTAGACAGACTACAAGACATGCATTTCAGATTCTTCCCCATAATTTTTATTTTTTTTTTATCTGGGTACAGGCTTTCTTATCAGATTTTGCCTGTGTGAGGATGGAAAAGAAAGCAGTTAGGAGGATATGCTCTGAGGGCCAGTGTGGTCAAGTCTGCAAGTTGCCGCTGGCGTTCGAAAGAGGGCGTATGATGGTGGGAGGGCACCACGATCTACCCAACAGTCTGTCTACCCATTTATCTGTCTACCTACTCATCTGTCCATCCATCCATCTATCCATCCATCCATCCATCCATGTACCCATCTATTAATCTACCCATAGAACTATCTCTCATCTATTTATTTATATCTCTCATCATTTATTTATCATTTCCTACCTACCCATCATCATCATCATCATCATCTATCATCCAACCATCCAGCCATCATTTGTCCATTCATCCATCCACATAATAGATAGATGATGGACGGAATATATATATATTGCTATATAACAAATTACTCCAGAACACAGTGGATGAAACAGCAGCCATTTATGGCCTCTCAGTTTCTGTAGCTCAGGAATCAGGAGCAATTTAGGAGGAAGATTCTGGCTCACCTGGCTGCACACAAGGTGGCGAGGTGTCAGATATGGTCAAGTGGAAGCTTGACTGGGCCAGGGATCTGCTTCCACGATGCTCATTCGTGGCTTCCTAAGACTGAGTGACCCTAGAGAAAGAGAAACTATGACCCAAAGAGAAGCTGTGATGGTATCTTCTGTCACCTGGTCTTGGAGGTGATATATCTTCATTCCAAGCAAACCTCAGTACCAAGTGAAAGGGAACACGCAAGGCTGGCTGTCACCAGCTATCTCTATCATCTGTCACTTATCTATCTATTGTCTACTACCAATCTATCATCTATCTATCCATCTGTCCATCATCTATCACCAAAACAAGATGATGACCTACTAACTGAGAGAAGACACTTGTGTTCCATATTTCTGACAAGGGCTTACTATCCAAAATATACAAAAGAACCCATAAAACTCAATAACAGAAAAACAGGCAATCAAATAAAAAAATGGGAGAGGAATTGGAGAGACACTTTTCTGAAGAGGATACACAGATGGCCAGCAGGCACCTGAAATTATGTTCCTACTCGCTGGCTATCAGGGAAAATACAAATTAAAACAACAATGAGACATCACCTTACACCTGAGGGATGGGCTATCCTCTAAAAGTCTGGAAACAAAAAGTGCTGCGAGGATGTGGAGAAAAGAACACTTTTGCCCTGTTGGTGGGAGTGCAAATTGGTGCAACCCCTGTGGAGAGCAGTGTGGAGATTCCTCAAAAAGTTGAAGGTGGAAATCCCATATAATTCTACCATTCCACTTCTAGCTATTTACTCAAAAGAGACAAAAGCGCCCATCCGCAGATATGTGTGCGCCCCCATGTTTACTGCAGCCCTATTTACAATAGCGCAGAACTGGAAATGACCTAAGTGCCCAATATGAGATGAATGGATGAAGAAGATGTGGTCCATACACACAATGGAACACTGCGCAGCCCTTAGAAGAGATGAAATCCTGTCATTTGAATCAACATGGATGGATCTAGAGGAGATGATGCTCAGTGAAACAAGTCAAAAGAAGAAAGATAGAGACCAGATGCCCTCACTCACAGGTGGAACATGAACACACAAAACAAAGGAACAGAAGAAACAAAACCATCCCTTGGACACTGGCAGTAGAACTGAGGTGACCAGTAGAGAACTGGAGGGAGGGACAAGTGGCGGCGGAGCCCACTGGACACTGGTGAAGGACACTGGTGACGAGGTGGAGGGCAGGTGTGCTGACATGTATCTGAGGAATGGGAACCTGCACAGATGAGTTTATCTTAATGTGTAAAATCAAAGCTAGGGCAATAAAAGATGTTTACAGGATAAAGAAATGCAGTTATGTAACTTGCCCCTGGTTTCATTTTCCGAGGTCCCAGCTACTGCCATCTGAAAATAAGATATTTTTACAGAAGGTCCACATTCACAAAACATCTATCACAGTATATTTTATGTGTTCTATCCTATTACTTAATGTTGCTAACCACTAATTTATAAAAACTTTATTGCATTTTTTAAAATACTTTTTTTTTAAGGGAAGGTGCAGGCAAGAGTAAAGGTGAGCAAGCAGGCAGGCAAGAAGAGAGAGGAGGAAGAAGCACTTGTTTGTTTTTATTTAGTTGTTCTCACTGGTTGTTCCCCACAATCCGGGGCTTGAACCCAGGGGACATGGCCTGTGCTCCTTTGGAGGCGACCGACCCAACCACTGATCCACCAGGGGGCGCCTTTGTAAGTCTTTACACATCAGAAGAAGCACAGTACCTATAGGGGTTGGCACTCTTTAAGGTTTCAAGATCCACGGGGGTCTCAGAATGTACCCCCACTGACAGGTGTTATTATTGATTACAGGACAAGCTAGGTCACTATCACCTTTTCGTCCCAAATTCTCTGACATAAGGACAAAGCCAGACTCCATTTTCATTTCCACGGGATCAGTCACACCAGACCCACTCCTGCCCCTGAGCTTGGCGCGCCCCCCAGCCGCTCTTTTCATAGCTCAGCTCCCGCCCTGCAGCACAGACCTCCGGCCTCCATGCTGCAGACCTGCTTCTCGGAACCAGAGACCCTGAGAGCCGCGTTGTCTGGAGCTGGGTGGGTGCCAAAGTGCCCGACGAGGTCTTCATTCTGCCTGTGTCCTTAGACTGGCTACGGATTTGAGCAGAGAATCATTCTCTGAAAGACTCCGCTGCTTCTAGCCCCTCCTTGCTGGTCGTAACTCGGTGTCAGTCCTCCTTTGAGATGACCTCCTTTTCTCCCCGAAACTTTGAAGACTTTTCTTTAGCCCCGGAATTCTAAGTGTCATGCGGTGCTTTGCCGGAGGGCCCTTCTGTGCGCATTTAAAATTTGCCTGCCAGGCTCTGGGCAGGCGCTTTCCTGGAAGGGACACGTGAATACAGTCACCACACCCCACGTTCTTCTTGGTGGAGAGGGCTAACCCTGAAAGAAGTGGGGGCGGTGAAAGCTGGCTACTCCCACCCAGGCATGTGGTCAGGCCCTGCTGAAAGCTCTCCTCCAAAGCAGCCCCCAGTGACAGGACAGACGCAGAGCGTGCAGTCAAGGAGCTTGGAGAAGCCCCACTATCTGTCTTTTGATTCTCTCAGTGACACCGTGTATGGATGCACTGGAGCCAGGCGCGCTTCCAGAGGTGGGATCCAACCACGGGACACTTGTCAGCTGATGGCTGGACTCGGGTTCCCTCAGGATGACTTCAGAGTCATTCCTGAGAAGGATGGGGATGTCACCGAAAACGGTCCCTGCACCTTAGGGCCAGTGCAGGATCGAGGAGAGAGTTTGGGTGGATCAAGAAAAGACAGCTGATTGCTTTGTCAGACAAAGGAGGTCACAGAGGGTCACACCTTAAAGTACGGACCTGTCTGGGGGGAAGGAGTCAGTTATTCTTACAGGGGCAGCACAGCCTTCTCTTCTGTCTTCCTGAGTCCAGTTTTCGGCCAGGCGGTGATCACAGGCTAAGTTTTAGCTCAAGAGCATGTCTGCATGGTCTTAACTATTTTTCTGCTTATTTCATGTTTCAGTTCCATCGTTTCTGTCTGTCCCAGTGGATGCAAGTTGGAGATGACACCCACCACCAGGGGTAACGAGCATAAGGTTTGGTGGCTCACAATGTTTCTGTAGCTAGTCCTCAGCTCAGCAAGTTTTGCATCTGTTTTCCCTGCTTTGGGAGGAGGCTGTGTCCACCTCTCAATAACCTTACATTCACGAGCGAGAGCCCACGTCTGTCACGAGGCAAAAGACCAGGAGTCATCTTAGAAGCATTATACTCTGTGGCTTTATGTCTCAGCGTTTTTGTCATGACGTTGCCAGTATCTTCACCTAGGAAACTGATGGACCATTGGCTGCCCAAGGGCCAGGGATAAATACTTCTACTAGTTTAAGTGGTATCTGTGTCCCTGATGAGCAGATAGCTTTGAAACTTTGAAACAGTGACTCTTCACCAGGTGTGACAAGCACGGTCCACAGAAGTTCTTCCTGCGTGTTTCTCCCAGCTCCGCTCTCGAAGCAGTTTGCTGTTTTCGTTGGGACCGTGTGGCTGCCTCCCATGAGTTATGCTTTCACTGGATCTGGCTTACTGGCAGGTGCTTTCTTTCAGCGCTTTGAAGTCCGATGTCAACACATCACTGCTGCTCGTATGTGATGAGTCATTTTTCTTTTGCTATTTTCAAGATTTCCTTTCAGTCCCGCGTTCAGCAGTTTGGCGTGGATCGGTGCCTAGGGCCTCCTTGCAGGGAGTCGAGCTTCTTGAGGTGTGGATCAACACATTTAAAACCATCACGCTGGGGGCACACCCTGCTGGAGTAACGGTCTGGCCCACCGCCTTCGGCCGGCGCAGTCCACGTCCTAAGGACCCGGGTGTGTGCCCGGGGGCCAAGGCGGCACCCAAGATGAATAAGTAAATAAAATTTATATAGGCTTTGTTTCTTCTCTCTTCCTGCCTGCACCTTTCCTTTAATCTTTAATACATACATATATAGTATATATATACATATATATTACATACATATTATATATATATACACACACACACACACACACACACACAGATTGGAAAGTTTTCACATATAATCCCTAATAAGCAAATGTGTAGTCGAGCATGACATCAGACTCCAGAATCCGGACCAAACGTCACACCAGAGAAGGGAGACGCGTAGGGTTTCGCAGCGGTGGAGGAGGAAGGAGCATTATGAGACGCTGTGGGCTCCCCACCTACTGGGTGACATTGTGGCTTCTCCCTGCCCCAGTGAGCGATGGTGCTGGCACCTGACCCTTGGAGTTCTGAGTCCCCCTGGTCACGTCCAAGCCCTTCTTGCTGTTGGCTTTCCCTTCCAGCTGCTCAGTCTCCTTCCTGAACTCGCGGCCTGGGGCCTCCCTGTTCCCTGGCCTTCCGGGTGGACCTCATCAGGAGGGCTTTGGGGGCCTCCAGTCCTGACCCCTGGCTGACCTCTCTGCATCTGTGAGTCTCTCCCAGTTGGCCCAGTGGGAGATCCTGCCCAGTGGGAGACAGAGGGTCAGTTCAGTTGGGGCGGGGGGGGGGGGGGGGACAGGTCTCCTGTCCCCAAGGAGGAGGTGCTATGTCCCCTTCACACCAGAAGCACCAGTGTCTCAGAGCCGCCAGTAAAAGGTCGCTGGCACCCCAGCAGCTTCAAGTTCAGGGAAAGTCCCCTCCGAGTTGTCATGCCTTACCCTTCATTTGAGTTTTGCCAGGTCTCCACGGCAGCAGAAGTACCTGGGTACCAGCCTCTGCCGAGTCCGCCCGCAACCAGCACAGCTCTGCGGAAAACACTCAGCCATGAAGGAGACGGGCTCCCGGCAACTTGGCGTGGCGGCGCCTTCAGAGGCACGTGAAGTGGATTTGAATCAGAGCGCCAGGTGGCAGGAGTGGGGCCCTGCCAGGCCCTCCCCCGCCTCCCCTCCCTCCGCGCCACACCTGCCCCTGCATCCGGCCCTCTGGAAGAGCGACTCTGAGCCTCCAGGAGCCACGCCTGCTCCCTGTGCCAGGGGGTCAGCCTCGCCCCCAGGAGGCGGGACCAGGGCAGCCATGTACCCCAGCCTCCCTGCCCACCCTCCGGTCTCCGGGTGCATCTCCACGTGACTCGTCAGAGCACAGTCCCTGCTCTGTAATGTACACACGGAGCAGAGAAGCTTCCACCCCGAGGGCAGCGACGGCTGGCTCTCTGGTCTGGAGCAAGTGCGGGGCAGTTTCGTCCACTTTCTGAGGCCCCCGCCTCCCGTCTACGGGCGTGGACACAGTCACCACGTGAGTCCCCGGCATAGAGGCTCTGTCACCCCATCCTGGAGCAGTGGCCTGGCTGGCCATCCCAGAAATTTGCGAAAGTGGTGGCAAAACTCATGGGAGCCGTGTGCCCAGTGTGGAGAGGTGTGCCCGCCCCCAGCAGACTTGCCAGCGGCTCCTTCCATCCCTGGGCCATTCCGTTCACCCACCCTCACCTCCCCTGCAGTGTGAGGCCCCTCCTGTGTGCCCTGCAGGGTCGTGGGGAAGGGAGGTGTGTCTGCAGGGCTCCAGAAGGAAGGAGGCACAGCTGGGCACCAGTGGGGGCTGAGGGTGAATCAGCACAGGCGTTTCTGGACAGTGAGTCCACCTGTGTGCCCAGGTTGGCCCTGGGCACCACAGCGTCACACCCCCGCTCCCCACTTGCTCAGAGTCTGGGCAATGTACACGGGGTGCAGCACGGTCTTGGGGAGACTCCAAGGGGCCAGCTGAGGGCTCTAGCTTTAACCATCCTCCCCCTGCCATGCCCTGCAGGAGACCCTCTTGTCCTGGGCGGCTGCTGGGGCCTCTCCCGGCTGCAGGACAAAGCACAGCTCGTTTGGAGAGGGAAGGACAAAAATCTGGGTGAGGGCACGCCCTGTGTCTCAGGGGGCAGAGAGAGCTGGGGGTGTACCTGGGTTTGTGACCTGGGGTCGAGGGGCCAAATAAACAAATAGCTAAATAAAAGTGCTCCTGTCTCCTCTTCCTTCCCCTCGTTAATAAAACAAAACACTGGGTGCAGGGTCTCCCACGGGCAGTGCCAGGAGGGAGCCTGTGGTGCCGGAGCAGGTACGTTGGGCCCTGCAAATGCCCTGGGGTGCGGAGGCCGCGGGAGGGCGTTTGTGCCCCTGTGGGCCTCTCTGGGGCCCAATAGGACCCGGCAGGTTTCCTTCCCTCTCCCACATTTTAGATTCTTCCTTTGCAGCTGCTCCTTACCTGGGTCACCAGCCCACACAGACGTGCCGTCCCCACCTCTCCTCTTCCAGGCAGGCTGCCGGCCGGCGCCCACTGGGGCTGTCTCACCGCCTCCCTCCCTCCCTCCACTTGCTCCCAAGCCAGGAGTCCCTGTTGGAGGGAAGAGCCACAGAGTGACTAGAGACAGAGCAGGCCAGGTCCCGGGAGGACGGCCGGGATGGGGCCTCCACTGAGGAAGCTCCAGTGGAGCGCCTTACAGTGGAAGAGTGTACTCTGGGAGCTGGCAGAGAGGCACACAGGGGTGGGAATGCTCACCCTCTGTGCAGCTTGAAATGCCCAGCGACAGTGATGACAATAATAAATAAAAGCACAGTGACAGTAGTTGATAAAACGCGGGACGTCCGCAAACCAGCAGTTCGGAGATGCTACAGCAATGCCGTCCCCGGGAGCTGGTCCCTCCTTTTCCTTCTGCTGCACAGGAGGGACAGGAAGGCAGTAAAGCCGGTGTCCCGACCCACTGCACCCACAGGCCTCTCTGGGGCGACCCCTTAGCCATGCTTTGTTTGAGGCAGGTGAGGGTCCTGGGACTATGACCCTGTGGTGACCGCTCCATCGGTCCTTGGACAGCCAGGAGGGCCGCCTGGCTGGCATCCCAGGGCTATCGGTCTGGCTGGAGGCAGGCTGACAGACAAGGAAGCGGGTCCAGGAGAGTTGGAGACTCCACTGGACAGCTGACAGATGGCCCTGGCCTCCTGCCTGTGCCCCTGCCCCCGGGGAAGAGGCGCTCAGCCCCGCAGAAGGAGGGCAGCCCCCCCAAGACCACGGTGTCCCTGTAGGAGGGGAAAGGGAGGACTCAGCCCAGAGGGAGGCCCATGTGCGGACACAGCGAGAGGCAGCGTCCACACCTGGCAGAGAGGCCGGAGGCCGCGGCCCTGCCCGCTGCACCAGGGCAGCCGGAGATCATCAGCGTGGGGCATGGTGAGGGCAGCTGCTCTGACAAATGCAGGACCTGCTGGAAACCAGGAATCTGACAAACGCTTCTCGGAGATGTAGCCCACGTCCCACAAGACACTGGCTCTGCTGGCAGGGGACCCGCTTCCCGCCCAGCACCGGCCCCCATCTTCCTCAAAACGCGCTCCTTTAAGCGGCTTTCACACAAAAGAGCAACATCACACACGCTGCAAAGCAAACCCAACCGTGTTCAACTGTCTGGAGGGCGTTTCTCTCTGGGGGTCTGGTTGGTGGGCAAGAGAGCGCCTGGGTTTGCAGCGCCCCCTCCCCCCGCAATTACGTGCGTGTGTTTAGGACGCTGTCGCTGGTGCTCACTTTCACCACTAACTGGGGTACAGTGACCCCAGCAGAGATGGAGGAGTGAGGGTAACAGTGGGAGGACCCTTCCTTTCCCTTGTCCACACCCCACAATAATCCGGCGACTGCCTGAAGCCCTGGGAACAGAGGGACAGGCGCATTAGAAGCCACAGATGCACCACCTTTTGCTTCTTTCACAAAGCCACGTGCTGCCTGGGTCTCCCGCTGTGGGGCCGGAGGAGGTGGCCCTGACATCTGCACGGTCACTGGCGAGGGTGCGGGGCCCACGTGCCGTGTCTGAGTCGACTGATCCCGGCGGCCCGGGCGCCCTGCAGAGCCCAGGCCCAAGCGGGCCCTCACCACACCCACTTTGCTCACGGAAGCCTTTGCGATGATACCTACAGACCTTCCTCCTGGATCCCCACCTCTTTCCTCACAGTGCACCCCAATACTCTCAACTACCCCTGCTACCCGCCACCCTCCTCCTCCTTATTCAAGATTCAGGCAGGAAGAGAGAAGAAGAAACGTTTTCTTTATTTTATTTAGTTGCTCATCTTGGTTGTTCCCTGCACCCTTGGATGCAAAGCCAGGTCCTTGGGCTGTTCGTGGACTGTGCTCTTGGCTGGCGGCAGTGGACTAACTGCTGCTCCACCAGGGTGCGCCTCTAACAGTTTAAAAGGCCTTCTGCTTCCCCTCACCAACTGCCTATTTGGCCAGGATGAGCCTTTACCAGCTGAAGTCAGTGTCCTGTTTAAAACCCCTCACATCCATCTCAGAAAAAGAGTGCCAAGTCTATTTGTCTCCGGGGCCCCGCACACATCCGCCCTAGATTCTTTCTGACCGTGTTCTAGCCTTTGCCCCGCCTGCCCCGCCCCAGGACACTGCTTCCCCAGAGCACCACGTCTCCTACCTCCGTCCAGGTCGCTCCTCAGAGAGGGCTCTCGACCTGCAGGGCAGCTTCCCTCGCTTCCCATCTGCAGCCCTGCTGCTGAGATCTCAGCCTATGACCCAGCGACCAGTCTACAGCGGTTTCATTTATCTGTCTACTGTCTCTTGTCCCTGACCCGGGGTCGGCACTTGGTTGGGTACGGCTGTATCCCCAGGGCTGGGCCTTTATCTCCAGGAGGTTGGACGAAAGGAAGCTGCCCTGAGGCAGGCCCTCTGCCCATCATCTTGAAAGATCCCGCCAGCTCTTGGGAAGTCGAAGGGCCTTGGAAGACAAGTGTCCACGTCCCAGGGATGTGGTCAGAATTTGACTTTTCCTGTGTCCATCTCGTGGGTTTGGTGCTTTTTCTATCCACAGTCTCATCTGAAGACAGGAAGGTGCACAATGGCCCCCTATGCCGGCAGGTGAGCTGGGGTCTGGAGGGTACCCTGGAAGTGCTTGAGCAGAAGCCAGTTTGCAAACACGTGCTTTCATTTCTCACGTCATCTGGGCCGGTCCCGCCTCCAGCCCTCTGTGCGTGGCCTAGTCCTCACGCCTCCCTGCTACCCTGTGTGGGTCTGGACGAGAGCCAGCCCCCTCAGCCCCAGCCCCAGCCAAGTCAGCAGCTCTGCCCCCAAGAACCTGCGCTGTTGGAAGAATGTCACCTGGAGGCTTGGGGAGCTCAGAGCTGTCCCTCGGGCTGAAAGGTGGTTCACTTAGGGGACTCGGAAACCCTTCCAGAGGGAGGTCCAGCAGGGCAGCAGGCCTGTCTTGGAGGGGTCAACAGAGAGCCTTCAACACATAGACCCTGGCCCTGCACCTGCTGAAAGGCAGGAAGTCACCGGGAGGGGAGGCTGGGGGTGTCCTGGAGCCCTGCCCAGGGCCCACTGAGGCAGCGCTCCCCCGAGGCCCGGTTCCTCTAGCCCTTCCATGTAACAGGGACTATTGTGAAAAGGCGGGGGCGTCGGCACGAGCCCCTGAAGTGTATTCCCTGAACACAAAGCCCCAGGTACAAGTTCGGAGGTGGGGAGTGTGGGCTCTGTCGCCGGTCACCCCCGGCTCCTCTTCCTGGGCCCCCGGGCTCGTCCTCAGGGAGCAGGGCAGACAGGACCTTGCTGGAGAGGCTGCCCACCAGCCGCTCTGGAGCGGAGACATCCAGACTGGATGGGGCTGTGGGGGTGGCGGCCTGTCCAAACCACCTTGATTTCCAGCACAGCCTGGGGGCTCTGGCCAGGGCGTCCTTCCTGCTGAGTCCAGTCCTTGCTGGACCTCTAATCTGTGATAACTGGTAATGCAGGGAAGTTCGACAGTTTTGGTGGCTATGAAAGGTCATTCCTTCCCCCAAGTGTCATTACAGAGCTTTAAAGTGAACTGGCTTGTGCTGGGCGCCCGGCTGGGGCCACTATGTATCATTAGGGCAAACACATGGCATCCGGGAACGTCCCCACCCCCGGCCTCAGCCCCCGTGACCTCGTCTGGGAGCTGGCCTCTGTCAGGTGCCCGGCGGAAGCGCCTGCTCACTGTGATGTCTAAGGTGCTCTCTCACTCCGAATTGTCTCGCTCTGCTCAGTTTTCCTTTTTCTTCTAAAGTGCTGTGTGTTTGTGTGCCTTCTTTTTTCAAAGGGAAGGTGCAGGTGGGAATGAAGGCGAGCAGGCAGGGAGAGGAGGAGGAAGTGTTTAATTTATTTTATGTAACTGTTCATCCCAGTCGCTCCCCAGGCCCCGGGACTCAAACCCGGGTCCTTGGCGTGTATGTGGACAGTGTTCGGTGGACGCAACTGCTAGGCCACCAGAGGGCGCCCGTACTGTGTCCTTGAGGATCCTCTGACTATTTCTCTCTTGGAGGGAACTGCTGAGCGGATAAGGACCCTGACACGTGCTTAGGAAAGAGGGCTCCTTGATCAAGAGCCAAAGGGCTTCAAGAAACTTAGGACCCCCAATGCCCACATGTCCAGGGGCTTGGATGGAATTTATTGCTCCCGAGGAAGCCAGTCGAGAGTTCCAGCAGACGTTCAAAAAGGAACTGTGTCCCAATACTAGTCTAACAGGTGCTGACAAGACATACGGACGAGGTGGTGGAGGCCCTCAGCCTGGCTCCAGGATCCGCTGGGGTCGGCGAAGAGAATTCTGGAAGTCCAGGCTCTCTCCAGGGCAAATTCACTTCTTTCTAGTCCTAGAATTATTCCTATTTTACAGATGGGGAAATCGAGGTTTATATTAAGCAGTCAAGGTCACACAGAAGTGACAGAACAGGAATCGAAGCCCAAGTCACAGGGCAGCTGATCTCATGGGCAGCACTGTAGTCCTTTCCAAAACAGTCAAGCACCTTGGGTACATGGGAGCAATAATCCGGGTCACGCAGAATCTGCAGAAGGCCACTCTCAATGTCTGGGCTCTGAGTCCTTGTTGACCTTGAGCTCTTAATAGGTCACAAGATGTGCTAGTGATTTCCCACAATGAGTACATTTGTCCACACATGCAGGGATGAGTTGTTTCTAGAGTGTGAAGTAGAGCTGGGGGGCATTGGCTCTCTGAGCCTTAGGAGAAGTGGGGTCACCCTGCTTGAGTCATTGGGGCACCAAGTGAGATGGGAGATGGCAGGGAAAATAATGATGACAATGAAGATGAAGATGATGATGAAGATAAAAGCGACGATGAAGAAGATGAAGGTAATGATGAGGCGATGATGGCGGTGGTGATGAAGAGAAGGTGATGATGAAGGTGATGATGATGGTGGTGATGATAAAAACGACGATGAAGATGATGAAGATAAAGGTGATGATGAAGGTGATATGACAGTGATGATGATGTGGACTTTCACGATACTACGTCTGCCACTATGCTAGGTCCAGATGCCTCCCTTGAGGAGTTTACAGTCAGGGAAAAAGCATCACGAATATGTTTCCACACTCGGTCATGCAGCAGGAAGAGGGGACATGGCAGAGAAGTGTTAACTCTGGACAGTGGAGGTTGACACCACAATGAGCTTCAGCTGTCCATGCAGACAAACCCTCAGAGACCCCCACCATGGAGGGAGAAACAGTATAAATGAATCTGAATCCACATAAAACATTAGTGAAATTACAGGTCTGTCTCTCTTCTGGTCTGAATGTATCTGGGTGACCATCTTTGAGAGAGTTTGGCTTAGAATAGATATCTTACTTTTCCAAAGAAGTGGAGCGTTTAGTCCATTTCTATTAAATGTGATTGTTGATTTTGGATTTAGAGCTTCTGCTTTTCTACATTTCTCTCTTTGTCCCTTCTGACTTTTGTTCTCGTTTCTCCTTTCTGATTTCTTTCAGGTTAATCGTCTATTTTTAGGGCCCCATTTTAATCCTTCATGGGCATGTTAGCTGTACCTATTTGCATTTTCAATAGTAGATACTTTGGGGATTATGAAGTACATCCTTCAGCCATCACAGACGACTTGTCTCACTTTGAAAATATAAAAACTATGATAGTAAAACCCTGTATTTCCCCAACAACCCTCATGCTACTGTTGCCATACTGTTTATCCATATATCTAGCAATTCCAAACACGCCAAGTCCCTCCACCGCCCACCCCTGGTCTTGAAGCCCAGTCCTTGGGCTTCACATGGCCTGTACCTTAGCCACTAAGCCACAGGGGGTGCTAATACTCTTATGATAACTTGAAAACATCTTTCAAAGACATCAACAGAAGAATAAAGACCTTTTATAGCTTCTCTTTCTGGTGCTTTTTATTTTTTCTTGTAAATCTGAATTTCATATGGCATTCTTTTCCTTCATCCTGCAGGACTTTCTTAAGCTTGTCATACTGGGTTTCTGGAGATGAATTCTCTTGGATTGCCTTTACTGCAAATTTACTGATCTCGTTCACATTTTTGAAGCATATTTTCTTAACTGTCCTCCTCCATCCCCCAGGACTTTAGGGATAAATACTGTCACCTTGTCCTCTGGCCACCACTATTTCTGTTGCAAAGTCAGCTGGAATTTTTAATATAAAAATGTCTTTTTTTTTTTTTAGCAGTTTACCTGTGGCATGCGGTGTGCGACTGTATTTATGAGATTTGCTGAGCTTCTTGGATTGATAGATCATTCCCCGCCATCCCCTGACTCAGGTGGCTAAGGCACAGGTCCTAAATCATTGCTTTTCTGTTATTTTATTCTTCAAATATGTCTTTCCCTCATTCTCTTTACCTTCTACCTCTAGAACTCGATACCACAAAATTTTCTACCGTAAGTCACCATATTGAGGTTCATTTTTGTTAAATCTTTTTCTTTTTATCCTTGAGATGGAATCATTTCTACGCATCTGCTTCCAAGTTTACTAATCCTTTCTTGTATAGTATCTGATTTCCTAGAAACCTGCCCAATGAATTTTGTTTCAGATACTGTTCTAAGTTCTAAAATCATTTGGGTTCTTTTTTTTTATAGTTTCTCCTTTTTCACTGAGATTCCTCATATTTTATTCATTATGGTGAACTTTCATTAACGTTTTTGAACATATGCATAATACCTGCTTTAATAATCTTTTCTGCTACTAATTCAAACAAATGAATCACCTCAGGTCTTTTTCTATTGATTTCTTTTTTCTTGATTTGCTGTTACTTCACATGTGGAGTCATTTTGTATTGCACGCTGGACACTTGAGAAACTATCTTGCAGGGAGTCTGCATCACATCATACCACCTGAAAGAACGTTGAGTTGTGTTTGTTTTTGTTTTTTCACTGAAGAATGCAATCTTTATTCTGGAGAGAATGAAAATAAGTATATACATGTCCCATTGAAATGAGATCTGGAGGCGACAGGCTCTTAGCTCTTACGGTACAGAATGCAACCGGAAGAAAGGGCGGCGCACGTCCAGGAGGAAGTGACGCGGCCTCACTGCCCCGCCCCTCAGTGGGAGGAGCGAGGCGGCCCCGCCTTGCCCAGCAACAGCTCAGCCAATGAGAGAAGGCCACAACCCAATAAAGGAAGTGACTCTGGCTCTCTGTTTCTTCAGGTGGATTCTTTGTTTATAGCAATCCTCCTAAAGCCGATACAAGAGCAAGAAGGTTGTTTGATGCTGGCAGACAGTTACATTGTTGACAATGAAGCTGGTCCTGTAAGGCTTGGTTGTATTCTTTGTCAGGATGCACCTGCTTTGGTTTTGAGTTTAATTCTAGGGTATAGCCCTTCCTCTAAGACATGCTCTTCGCTCCTAAGCCCTGGGTCTCAACCTAATGGTGCTTTCAGTTTAAGTGGAGGCTATCAGTTGATGCGAACCTTCCTCTGGGACTTTGAGGACCTATAGCAAAGAGAAAGTTTCCCTAGGTGAGGGGGTATAGATAAAGCTGTCAGAAGAAGGGAGTTTTGTGAGAGGAATTAGGATGGGAGGGCGCATACCATCTCAACATTTCTGCAAACTTCCGAAATCAACGTGGGATCAGACGGACGTGAGGATAGGGTTCCAGGGACAGGGCAGAACCACAGAAGGGCATGGAGTTCCTTTTGGCTGCAAAGGCTTTTAGAACTAAACTGAGAAACTGTTTAAACTATCCCTCTTCCTATCTCACTTGGAATCACCTGCAGCGATGGCCTGGTCTTTGATGATTAAAAAAGAACTCGCTTCTTATTGATAGCCATTCCTGGGCTGAAGTAGTAATCTCATAGCAGTCGGGGCAGCGCTCTGTGCCCAGGGGACTCTCTCCAATAAATTTATCAACCGCACTTCTTAGCACCTCAAGAATTCTTTCTCAAATCATGTCCTCGCTGGACCCCGATTTGACTCAGGAACTTATTTCCCTGACTTTTGAGAGAGCTCTGCCGTCATATTGGGATGTGGTAGCTGGTCTACAATGTGAGTCCCAAGAGGAAGACACAAGGCCAGGCACACGGGTTGCAGATGTAGATTTAGGGCAGCAGTTGCTAGTCCCCAAGGAGACTCTATAGGAAGTGCAAGGATTTACTTATTAAAGATTAAGCGCATATCATTAGGGCAAAGTCCAAGAGATGAGCTAGTTATTGAATGTGTTTAAAAGAAACACTGTTGAGTTATTTTCAGGCACCTATTTTCAAGCTTCAGAGCTTCTGGAAAGGCTCAAACAGATGTCTATTTCCTTGTGGAAATATCACCTCTTACATGCAGATTGAGGACTTAAAAGTGGGTTCCATTGGAAGTCGATTTCTTCTGTCATCGAGATATAGTCTCAAGTCCTTTATTCAGACAAAGAGAGAAGCTTCATCCCAGCCAGGTGGGGGTTACAAGAAGTCTCTGAATTCGTTTGATGGTGAAAATGAAAATGGCCTTTGCCCCAGAGGGACAAGTTTGGGTCGGATGAGATGCAGTGTTCTGGTTACCTGGCACTGTGTAATAATCCGAACAATGCCTGTGAATGGGGACAGGAATTTGCTCAGGGGCCCAGCGGAGACAACTTTTCTCTGCTCCAGGTGACATCAGATAGGGTGCCGATGGCTGGAGCAGGAAGGGACAAACCGCTCACGTTCAAGTCCGGTGGCTGATGCTGGCTGTCTCTCCATGTCCTTGTCCTTTCTCACCGTGTGTTTGGTGGCTTGGTTCCAATGGTTAGTATTTGCAGAGGGGACCCAGGCAGTTGGATCCCCTCTTGTCCCTCTAGCCCACTGCTGTCCTCTATGCCCTGCATGCACCTCCTGTGTCATGCAAGCCCTTTCTCCTGCTCCTCCTACTGGCTCAGGTGGGCACCAGTATTGGTCACAACCTGTGGTACCTGAGACACCCCAGTCCTGCCACCCTCCTCGTTCTGATGGGATAACTCAAATGTCCTCACACCGCGGTGGTTCTGTCTCCTGTTGGGAGGACCCCGTGTCAGCAGGGCCCCCGAGTTTCCTGAGGTGCCGACCCCTCCCCGAGGCCAGGCCCCACCCACTGTGCGGCCCTCTCTGCCGCCTCTGTCCTGGCTGCCCAGCAGTTCTCGGCCGAGCCCAGGACTTGAAGCTTTGTGACCTTCTCTCAGGCCTTGCCTGTTGAGAGGAATTAGTTTGAGAAGAAAGGAGAATAAGGACGACATGTGAATTCAAGGCAAAAATCTCCAGGACTGGAAGAGAGAGGGAGATAAGCAGAGGTGCCTGAGCGTGCTCATCCTGGCCGGGGGCACCTGTGGGACCAATCAGAGTCCATTTCTCGGGGCCGAGTTCATTTGCATTAACAATGAACCAAAAGGCCTCTTAACCTTTGCTCATTGAAAGAGCTTCTCTTTTTCCGTTGGTTGTCAGCTGACACACAGCACTGGCTGCTCCTGGACTAGTCCTCATTAGTGAGTCTCCTGTGACTTCTGCCTGCCGGTCTCACATCCCACTTCATCCAGAGTGACTGTTTCCTTGCAGGACAGGGGCTTTGAGCTGTTTATGGCCATCGTCCAGCCCAGGCCTGCTGCGGAGGAGATGTTGCCTGGTCACTGGACGTGCTTATAGGACACCTGTCGGGCCCCCGTGAACCAGCTCTCCGGGGTCCTTGAGCAGAAGGCTAGCCGGTCGGCCTTTCTTCAGCTCTTGGCATGGCTGGGTCTCCTGCTGCTGGCCAGGCCTGCCCCTTATGGAGCTTATGGCTGAGCTGGGGAAAAAGAGGTAAGTACAAAAAAAGATTATTTTTATTTTGGGAAAGTTGAGGGTTTTATACCAGTATCCCATGAGGCTGTGGGGTTAGGCTGAGAGTAGAACCTGCTGATCCAATGTGGAATCCTGAGAGACGGCCAGAAAGGCATCGATTCTTTTTTCTTTTGAAAATTCCGCAGAGGTTAGATGCTGAGGTGAGACTTGGGAGAAAGGCAAATGTCTAAATGTCCAATGATGTGTTGGAACTAGGTGATGGGAAGGAGCCAGTGGGACATTCTGAGGTGACGCCAGAGGGGCTAGCTCTGGGGTCTCTGGCTGATGTAGGTGATCAGCACCCTGCTCCCAAGCCGTGTCCACACCCAGGCTCCTGTTTCTTTGATGAAGCGTCCCGATGCTGGAATTCATGGTCGAGGTGGCTCAGCGTGTCCCAGATTGCTAAGCAGAAAGTTCTAGAACTTCTGATGAGGTTCAGCCATCCCCCAAAAGCTACAGGAGCATGAAGCCGTCAGGTGTAAGAATTTGAAGACACCTGTGCCCGGGAGCGCTCTCCTTCCCCGGAGCCCTAAGCATTTGAAGAATTGGTGCAATTTCACCAAGTGGCCATGGGGTGGCAGTGTGGAATCAACTCCCTCCTGGTTCAGCCGCTAATGGCTGAGCTGGGAGCTTCCTGAAAGCTGGGGGCAGCCCTGGGCAGTCCCAGAACTGGGGCAGGTGCTGGGTGGTTGTTCCTTAATTTAATCGACCCGCGCACTGAGCTGAGAACGTGTCTGCAATCCTCTGAGGGTGGGCAGCTTCCCTGGTCCGGAGGCTCAAGGCACTTGGTTGCTAGGCTGGGAACACGCTGATAAAAAGTTCATTTCTATTTGCTGATGCTCAGTAATTGGATGAACATGAAAGCAATTAAATATTAAAACATACAAACAAATAACTAAGTCACTGTAATTAGCCAAAGTTTGATCACTGTCATATTTATTTAAGAAGAGGTGATGTGTCTCAGCAGGTGACATCCTAAATACCCGGGGCCTCTGGTGTTGTCTTTGGAGAACGCGGAATAATGTGCAGAGAATTTAATTAAAGCCTGTTGTAAATCAGCTATGATGACAGGGAAATGACAGCCACATGTTGAAACGAGAATTAGTCCACAGCAAGGGATATTAATTAACTCCTTTTCTGAAGGCCTCTGGCACAGAGGAAAAAGAAGCCAGTGCTTTGACACGGGACCTGTTCTTATTTTTATAGTCATCACTATTATTTATGGCTGGAATTTCTTCAATGGCCAAAATGTGGCTATAATCATGACGCTGTGCAATGAGGTAACAGTTCTTTTTTTTTCCTCTCCAAGAGCCACGATTTGTAGCTAGAAAATAGCATACAAATGATGCGAAGGAGTGAGGGTCCTTTGGAGGAGAACACAACCATTTTTAGAAACAGCGTGTTATTCTTGCCCAGATTGGACGCAGGGAGACTGCGGTGCCTTAGACGTGACAGTGCCCCTTGGAGCCGGGAGAGGAAGAGGCACCGTCTGACCCAGCCAGCTCCCCTCACAGATGTGGAATTGGAGGATCAGAGAGATGTGTGGGTTTGCCAAGGTCACAGGGGTCAGTGGGGCAGTCACCACACAGCGTGACCCTGTACCCAGGTCAATGGGGGTCTCCTCTGAACTTTGCAAACTGCAGATGACACAGCTGTGTCCCTTCCCTGATGCAAAGCAAGCAGAGGGTGGCCATCCCCATGCTCTCCCTGCCTCAGTCCTGGAAGGAGAAGCTCGGCAAAGAGTGTGTCTTGCCGACCCCTCAAGGGGACGGAGACCCGGTTAATCGATGACGAACTTAACCCTGGGCCAGGAGCCGCCCTTTCCTTCCTGCAGGCGGCACGCTCACAGGGACGCGTGTCCGGGTGTCTGCGCGCTGCGTCCTGGGCACGCTAGTCCTAAAGTCTGCAGCCAGAGCCTCACGCGGGGGCCACAGGCTGTCGCTCTATGGCTCCCCGGCTAGTGACAGATAATCGCATCAGCCAGTCAAAAGCTTGAAAGGGGGGGCCGTCAGGTGCAGTGATTTAGCCCTGGGCGGTGCTGATCCCACATAGAGGTGGGTGCATGGCTTTCGGAATGTTCTAGAGAATCTACCTCTTGTCTTGTCCCACGAGGAAGAGAGTCTGGCCACGAAGGGGTGATGAGGACACAGTGTTTACAAGCCTCCCCAGCGTGGGAAGTGGCCGTTCAGGCAAGTCTGTTGTCTCAGAGGTGGCTCCCCGGCACCCGGTCCAGGGGTCGTCCCTGACTCTGGGGCCCTGGCGGCTCCGTGAGAGAGAGCACTGGACACAGACGCAGAGGCGACACCATGAGCTTTCTGGGCAGAGCCTGGGTCATTGGAGTGGAGCGGAGAAGCAAGGTGTCCCGTTTGTTTGGAGTGAATGGTGCTCTCGGGAAGGTCAGGACTTAGCTTAATCCCCGGTCACCGGCAGGGAAACCAGCGCCCTTGGCTGTCGTAAGGGGCCCGTCCTATCTGCATCAACTGGAGCCTTAGACTGAAGGCGGGATGTTTTTGTTTTTAATAGTGATACTTACTCATTTTTTTTAAGAAGCACTTTATTTTTTTTTCATTTAGTTGTTCACACTGGTTGCTCCCTGGGCCTGGGACTCCGACCCAGGGACGTGAGGCCTGTGCTCCTTCGGAGGTGACTGACCTAACCGCTGCTCCCCCAGGGCGTGCCCCATATTCATTATTATCTTTTGTTCACAAAGCTCTATTCATTTTAGGATGTCGAAGTGGCATCTCAGTCTGTAATTCACAGCACAGCCGCCACCAGAGCGCCAGTATCCCCTACCGCCACCCTTTCCCCTGCTCCCCCCGGTCACCACAGTCCTGGGTCCTGCTGTTTCTGCCGGGATTTGTTTCCTTCCATCACAGTCCACAGATGACGGAGACCACCCTGTACTTCCCTTGTTCTTTCTGACTTATTTCACTCGCGTGATCCCCGCCAGGTCCGTCCAGCTTGCTGCAAAGGGCACAGCTTCATGTCTTTAAACAGCTGTGGAGGGTTCCGTTGTGTCTAGACCGTGGGCGTCGAGGTCGTGTCCACGTCTTGGCCGCTGTGAACTGTGTGGTCACGAACATCGGGGCGCAGAGATTTTTTCTGACTATGGATTTTGTCTCCTCTGGGTCTGTGGCCAGGAGTGGCATTGCTGGAGTGAGTTGTAGATCCATCTTTATTTGCTACAAGTATCTGCATACTGTTTTCCAAAGAGGTTGCACTAATTTAAGGCAAAAATATTTTTGCCACTTTCAACCTCAGTTTGATTGGCAGTTAGAACGAAAGTTTCCAGTTCCTCTTTTCACCAGGTGGCACAGTCCTGAACCTGCGTCCCGAGCCGGGCTCTTACGGAGTGTGGGTGAGGTCTGCTGAAGGGTGCGGCTCAGGCCCCAGTCCCCCGCCGGCTGAGCTCTGACCGAGGCGTCCGCAGTTCTGTAAATAGTAAGGGTTCGGGGTCACACCTGTGCAGCTGTCTGTCTGCAAAACGTCACACATGCCAAGCCTTTCTTGGAAATTCCCCGCGCTCAGCTGCGTGGAAAATGCTCTGAGCAGACCTGCAATGTGTCAGCCTTTGCTAACAGCCTCCCAGGGACGGGTCCTGAGCCCTGCCTCCTCTGTTTAGCAGAAGGACGGCACTCCAAGGAAGATGCCCACATCCTAATCCCCAGGATCTATGACTATGCCACCTTATGTGGCCAAAGGGGCTTTGAGATGGTTTAAGGATCTTGAGAGGGGAGAGCATTCTGGGTTATCCAGCCACCTTGTTTTGCAGAGACAAACAAGAACTTGCCCCTCTAATCAGAGACGTCTGATGACAGCGATGCCACCTGCTGGGAAGGGGCCGGGAGCCAGGGAATGCAGGCGCCTCCAGCACTGGGAAAGCAGGGAGGCAGCTTCTCGCCCAGAGGCTCTGGAGGAGCGCAGCCCCAAGGACAGCTTGTTAGGCCCCTGAGACCCTCGTCAGACACCCAGCCTGCAGAGCCTGCAGATAACAAACTCCGTGGGTCAAGCCCTGAATGAGGAACCGGCTGGGAGCCGGTTTGGGGTCTGGGGTTTGAGGTGGGGAGACAGGGCATGGGCAGAGCTGTAAGAGTGGGGAGAGGAGCAGGGGAAGCCCCAGCCTCTGCCCCCCAGGCCTAACCATTAGACACCCAATGAGTTGATTTCACCTCCCCGGGTGATGACGCATCCACTTAACTGGGCCCGATGATGACCCAGAAGGACACTGGCACATGAAGTGGCCCCGCTCCAGCCACCTGTGTCTCACGTCCTCACACCGGGCCAGGCCGGACGTGCAGAGAGGACACCAGGCCCCCGCTCTGGATAAGAGCCCCAACCTGCCACCAGCGCTTCATGCCCGGGCGTGGCCCCATGTCCAAGGCTGCACAGAACGTCCCAGTCGTCGAGAGTGACGAGTGTCCCCGATATGCACTCTGACCTGCCATTGCCGTCCTGACCTGGTCACCTGTGCTCTGGTGCCGCCCCAAAGGTGTAGGGACAGCGAGCCAGCTGGTCTCCTGTGCTTCCCAGCCTGTGGCGACCCCCAGCCGCATGCAGGACTGTCAGCTTGCGTGGCGGCCTGTCCTCGTGGTTCCCGCTTCACGGCCCTGGTAACAGGAGGTTGTCCAGCTCCTGGCGCCTTTATCTCCGTCCGGCATCGTCTTGAGGGCAGCGCTTCTCAAACCACTTGTCCCATTGAAGGCTTGTGGTCCGTTCGAACGTTCTTTAAATATCTGGGGTCGGACTCCTTGAACAGGTACGTGTTTTATAACTATTTGTTCCCAGACAAGCTTGTATTTTTGTTTATCATCATTTTTTCTTTGTGAAGAGGGAGGAAGAAGCAATGCCATTTATTTATTTGGGTCAGGAGCCCAGGTCCCCGGCGTCCCAGCTGCCTGAGCCACAGGGCGCCGACTTGTTTTGTCCACACGTCCTTCCAATAGCGCAGGTTTCTAGTCCTGACGTGCAACTCGCCGCTCTTCTCGGTGGCTTGTCCTTTTGTGTTGTACCTAAGGCATCTTCCTGGACATGTCCTCCTAGACCCGTGAGGTTCGCACTTTGGACCGTCGGGCTCTCGGGGGCGGGGACTGAATGGTGTGAGGTCGGGTCCAGCTGCTCCCACACCGCTGCCTGGAAAGACTCCTTCCCCCCTGGAATTCTTTGTACCTCTGTGGAAAATAAATTGGCCATATTTCATTGGTTTCAAAAAATTTGACTGATGTGCAGGCTATGAAAACTGTGGATCTGGGTTTAAGATCTGGGGCCGGGGCTGGGAGAGAGAGACAGAGAGACGGACAGAGAGAGAAGGGGAGAGAGAGAGAAGGGGAGAGAGAGAGAAGGGGAGAGAGAGAGAAGGGGGGAGAGAGAGAGAAGGGGAGAGAGAGAGAGAAGGGGAGAGAGAGAGGAGAAAGAGAAGGGGAGAGAGAAAGAAGAGGGGAGAGAAGGGGAGAGAGAGAGAGAAGGGGAGAGAGAGAGGCTTAGCGCTTAACGTCAGGTGAAGGCCTACTTGCAAATTGTTTATTTCAGGGCCTTTGCTCGGCGCTCACAGGTGAAAACAACTGCTCACAAAGTCACGTAGCTGCCACCAGAAGAAGCCAGGAGTGGCTGCAGTTACAGCCCCTGTGCCTCCAGCCTTTTGACCCCCGTGGAGGGCCCGCACGGTCCAGTGCCAGGGACGCTCCTCAGGGTAGAAAGGGATCATCTCAGGGGACATTTGGTGTTTCCTTTCCCTCTGCCCCTGCCGATTTCTGGGTTTTGCCGGGTGGCAAAGTGCTGTACATTTTGTGCCATTAGTAAGTGCATTCTCACGAAACTCCCAGGCGAAATGTCAAAAAACCTTGCTTCCGGTCATGCATGCAGGTCTGAGGTATTTTCTGCACAGGGCGATGTCCTGTCTGGGCAGGCAGGACGCCCACCTGACCCCATTGAGGATGCCCCGGCTTCCTTCTGGACCCAGGACCGTGCAGGACTGGGCCCTGGATGAGGTGAGGTGCCCCCAGTGCTGGGACTGAGGGACCCTGCGACCCCAGCCCCTGGGGAGCGGGAGAGCCCACACTTGCCGAACCCGCATCTCCTCTCTGCCCCTGGCTTTTCAGTTCCAGACCGAGGGAGCGTGTGCACGACGGGGTGCGGTCTCCTCAGTGGGGACGGGGCCTGCCAGTCTCAGCGGGTGTCCAGGCCCCGCTGTCGGTGATGCCTCCTGTCACACGTCCTTTGGGAGGTTTCGCACTGCGGTGAATGCTGCTCCAGCCTCCTGGCAGGACCTTCTCTGGAAGCTGAGCTGGTGACGCCAGCCTGGGGCCCTGGGGACACCTCTGAGCGCCCTGCTGAGCTGGGGTCCAGGCTTCAGAGACGGGGGTCTTCAGCACCAGAGTGTTTGGTCTGCACATCATCTGGGGCCTCTGGGAGTGGGGTCTCACCTGAATCTGGGGGCTGCAGACTTTCGCAGGCCTCTGCTGGCCACCCTGATCCATGAGCCTGGCAAGGAGCCACTGGGGACCAGGGCATCGCTGTGCGGACTTGCTCTTCGCTGTGTTTCCCCGCACAGACCCTCACTCCAGCGGCCTCACTGGCTTGGACCTTCCTGTGGTCAGTCCACACTCTGTGTAGGCGCTGAGGCTTAAAGGTGCTGGCACCCTGGAGAGAGGCTGGAGGCCTTCACTGTCCACCTGCGGCGGAGGTGACTGGAGATCAGGGGACATAAGCAGGAATGAAGAGAACGCAGTTCTGCACTCTGGGGCTGGGGAAGCAGGCTTCCTCCGGGGTGGGGCAGCCCCGCCTCTCTTCCAGGGTGCCGGCTGGCTGCCCGAGTCGCTGGCTGCCCTGGGAGTTGGCCACGGCCTCTTCTCCGGTGGAGAGAGCCTGGAAGCCTCGCTTTGTGCCAGCAGGCTGGAGGGGTCTCAGCGTTCGCGCTCCCTGCAGGGGCCTGTGAGCCTGCAGGACGCTGGGGGGCGCCTCCGGGCGACCGTGCACGTGTGTGCCCGTGTCCACTCGTGTGTGTGCGCACTCGTGTGCTTCCACCGCCAAGCCCTGCCCTTCGGCAGGTCCCAGTGGCAGCGAGCGCTCCCCGGGCCTCTTCTCCTTCACACCCAACAGGAAACAGGGCTCTTTCTCCCGACTTCCCAGCACAGGGTCTGAGCTCACGTTGATGATCTGGATTGACTGATGGGCCCCCTTTGGGGTCAGTGACTGTGGATAAAGAACAGGGAGCATGCTGACGGCCGCTCGCGTGGGTCAGCCCTGGGCAGAGGTGTGGGATCAGCCACCTGGACACACGTAGATGCTCACCTGAGAGAAGAGGCTGCGGGAGAGGGCATGGATGTGGCTCTGACACCGGAGACCGGCGGCTGAGGCCACACACCTGGTGTTACCCTCTGGAGACTGAAGATCAAGATCCAGGTGCCCGTGTGTGGGGAGGGTGTGCCTGCTGGTGTGTGACGGCCATCTCGTCGCTTGTCCCCCAGTGGCCGAAGGGCGAGGGAGCTCTCGGGTTCCTTTGATAAGGACTCGGCCTTCCTGACCTAGCGACCTCCCAGAGCCCCATCTCCTAATCCATCACATTGTGGGTTAGGATTCAGCTCGTGCATTTTGCGGGGATACAAACAGTCCATCCATAGCATATATCAAGGGCTTAGTGGGGGGCATGATTTGGGTTCAGGGCTGATGTCCTGTGTACTTCCTGCTCAGGACATCTGGGGTGATGCCAATTGTTTAAGGAGGGGAGGGGAGAGGAGGGAAGGAGGGGAGAGGAGAGGAGAGGGGAGGGGAGGGAAAAGGATGACAGGAAGAGAGGAGTGGAGCGGAGAGGAGAGGAGAAGGAGGGGAAGGGAGGGGAGAGGAATGGAGAGGAGTGGAGACTGGAGGGAGGAGGGGCCGGAGCCGGGACGCAGCCGCTGTTAAAAATAGAACCGCACTTGGAAGAGATTCTCAAATGACACTCACCAAGTGCCCATTAACTCATCAAAGTGGTGATTCCAAATTGATGATTTTGAGTGTAAGACATAATAATATGTTCATCACGGAGCATAATTAGCAGTGGTGGGCTGGGGTGGCCTGCTGCCTGCTGGGCTGCTCCTCCCCTCCCCAGGGTGGGGGGCGTGGTGGACGTGCCGGGCCGGGGGAGTGGGCCCCTCTCAGCCCCGGCCCTGCCAGGCCCTCTCGGGATGCTGGGGCTCCCGCGCCCGCCCCAGCGCCCGGCAGTGTTGTCAGGTAGCTGGAGGTACCAAGGGGCAGGGCTGCTGGGCTGCAGCGGGGAGCCTGGGTGCCACCCCCGCCCGTTTCCCCTGCCAAGGCAGCCGCGCAGCCTCGCACCGTTTCCTTGGAAACCAGATGGCTCTGGCAGCGTGCGGCAGTCACACACGCACACACGTGTGCACACGCATGCACACACCTGCTCTCCCCACGGAAGGTCAAGGGGCACTGGGAGCTGTCGCGCTCCACCCCGCCCCACAGCCCCCTGGTCGTGCCCCCAGCTCAGACCACAAAGGGGCGGCTGGCGGTGCCCACTCTGGGAAGAGCCAGCAGCAGACTGGGGAGCTGTTTGTGGGCACTGAGCTGCGAAATGGCTCCCGGGGGTGTGGCCAGCAGGCAGCTTGCAATGGAGCGGGGGTTCTGGACGCTCAGCTCCCTGGGGCCGTGGTCCAGAGCTGTGTCCTGGGGTGGGTGGCGGGCAGTGGGACCTGCCTGCAGCTCCCTGCCCCGCGGCCCCTCCAGCTCTCACGGCGCTGTGTGTCCGGGAGGCATGTTTGCAGCAGGAAATGGTTGGGAAGAGGTGGCCTCACCTGGGGGGCGGCGCACGATCAGGTTGGGGTGCAGGACAAATGCACTCACGTGCCCAGAGCCCCTCCAGGCCTGGGGGCTCATCCCCAGCTCAGTTCTCAGCTGAATCCTTCTGACTTGTCTTGAGCTCAAACAAAGTCCCCAGGTGCCTACAACCACCAGTCAGTGCAGGGACGAAGGCCTGGCCACTTGGCTTTGGCTGGGCAGCTCCACACTGGTTCTGGGGCATCAGACACTGGGGGCCTCGTGGCGGGGGCTGTGGGGCGAGCCTCTCTCAGACCTGCAGAGACCCTACGGGGTCTGGGAGTGCTGAGAGCTGTCTTTTCTGCCAGCCTCCCCCTCGCAGTGTGCCAGGCGCTGTCCTCGGGGAGCCTCGGGGCGGGTTGGCGGAGACAGAAAAGACACAGAAAACTGCACAGCAACGTGGTCTGTGCGGAATAAACTAGGGCTGCGTGTTAGAAACCTGGGAGGTGGGGATGCTACTTTAGAGGGAGATCAGGGAGGAACCCCCTCTCTGAGGGGGTGACATCGAAGCGGAAATTTGAGTAGAAAAGGAACGAGCCCTGGGAAGTGTTTTCTGGGCAGGAAAACAGCAAACGTGCTGCCCCTCCGGTGGAGGGGACGGGCTTGGCTTCTGGGTGGGGCAGGGTGGGGGAGAGGGGGCTGGCGTGGGGGCCCCGGGTTCTGTGTCCTAATTGCAGGACTAGGTTTCTTTAAGCGCCCCGGGAAGGCACCGGAAGTCTGGTGAACTTGGATTTAGAGTCTGTCCCTTGTGCCACACACATCTGCACCACACACATCTGCCATTGTGACTGTTCCCAGCTCTACTGCTCTAGGGCATTAAGGACACTCATGCTGTGGGGCAGGTCACCTCCGTCCCGCTCTAGAAGTCACCCCAAGCTGCAACTCTGTCCCCATGAAGCAGCAGCCCGCCACCACCCTCCGCAGCCTCGGCTCCACTGCACTGACAGCTCTGGGCCGTCCTGGGGGCGGACCCCGCTGTGGGCACCTCCTCTGAGCTGCTGCCCTCCCGCTCCTCCTGGGCAGGCGTGCCAGGCTTCCTCCGCTCGCCAGCATCTGGATGGACCACCTTTTGTCTGCCTACCCATCGGTGTGCGCAGGGCATTCCCCACCTCGGCCGCCGTGAGTGACGTGTGGGTGGATGTCCAGCAGAGCGGTGGCGTGGCCGCCTCGTGCGCTGAGCAGTGTCTTGGAGCAGACAGAATGGACGCAGGGCCAGAGAGGGGGCCGAGCGAGGGAGGGGGCCTGGCCCGGAGGCCTTCTTTTGGGGGCTGTGGGTAAAGGTGGAAGCACGAACAGTGTGTGTGGAGCATCATCTTGCCCGCAGTTGTGACTTCGAGGAGAGCACCTTGGTTTTCACCTCTTGAAAGCGCACGTGAATACACTTCGCATTCGCACCCCGTGTTTCTAGCTTCTGTGACTGACATCACGTGGCAGCTAGCTGGAGAGGATGTTCCTATTGCTGTTAGCATCCCATTGTGTTAGGCACCACGATCTACTCATCCATCTTACTACCGCTGGATTTGGGGGCGTTTGCGGTCATTCCGCATAGAGCTGCGACGTACGTCTCATCATCTGCTTTGGCCAACACAGGACACATTTCTGTGGGTGTGTGCCGGGGTGGATGGTGGATGCTGACAGGACTCTGATGTGGCTGCACCTCAGTCCAATCCCCCATCACCCGGGAGGGCCCAGCTGCTCCACACCCTCCTCGACACTCGGTCAGGCTCCCTCCCCGGGGTGGGTGCAGCTGGAGGGGCTCATCTGCACATCTGCTCTGATGGTGAAGTGGCCGCCTTCTCATGTGTATCGGCCTCACGCCTACAGGTGCTCAGTCAGGTTGGGGCCCATTTTCCTAGGGGCAGTCCGCTGTGTTCTTGCTGCCTGAGGCATTCTTTCTACCGTGTGACAGTTCATTGCATGTACCGGTTAGGGCCGTGGGTACCAGAAGCCCAGGCAAGAACGACAGCGGACGAAGGTTGCCGCGTGGACAGCCTGCAGAGCTTCAGTAACCAGCCCATTGGTACAGGGACCGTTAGGGTGGGGCTGAGGTGGGAACTCCGGAGCCTGAGTTCTTAATCATTGAACGACTCTTCCTTCTGGCGGAGGGAAGGAAAGAGGGAAGCCTCTGCCGAGGACTCACCCCTCCACTGTGACCAAGCCGTGTGGGGCGTCAGCAGGTGCTGCCAGCTCAGGGTCTCCTTCCAGGAGCCGGGGTGGGAGGGACAGGCCAGGTCTGCAGGGAGTGGCGCTGGCTGGTGATGGGGGCCATGTGGCCTTGCTACGTGGTCGAGGTCACAGCCAGTCTGGACACAGGTCCCACAGGTCATCTGTTCCCACTCTCTGCACCCTCAGCCTGACTTCCCGATGGGATTCTGGACCCGGGGGCTCTCGGGAGAGAAGAGCTGGACCGGAGCTCTGAGCAAGGGGACTGGGGTCCGTTGTTAGTGTGAGTCTTTGCTGATGGACAGGACAGACACCCTCGGCATGGGGTGTCCTGAGGTTTGAAATAGGATGTTTCTGGTCCCACCAGCCTTCCTGGGTGTTAGCAGCCATCACCAGTGGTGGTGAACACTTTGGGGATGTTAGGGGTCAAGTAAGGACTCAGCAAGGTCCCCGGTCCCTGGGCTCAACACCGTGGTGGCCACAGGGACGGGCCAGCACCTGGTCTGGACACCGAAGCCGAACAGCTCTGCAGAGGCAGCGTGGCCGTGGTCCTAGAAGGGCAGGCAATGCTGTTGCCTGGCGCACGGCATCTCGGGCTCGAAGAAGGTGCTGGGAAGTCTGCCAGGAAGTGACAGCTTTCGCAGAGGCTGGGATGAAAGTCTCAGACTCCCTGAGCTGGAAGAAGAGATGCTGCATGTGAAGGGAGGCCTGAGCCAGACCCAGAGGCAGGATGGTGGGGAGAGGAGCCCTGATGGAAAGGGGTGGGGCCGGGTGCTGCGCTCTGAGCTGACCTCTGCCCCCTGCCTGGCCCGGGGCAGCAATCTGGGTGGGGGAAGGAAATGCCAGGGCAGCTCTAGAGGACCAGGGACGAGCAGCCCTGTGACCTGGGTGGGTGGCAGGGCGCGGTGCCCTCCTTGGTCCTGGGCCAGTGCCTCCGACTTACTCTACCCTCCTCAATCCTGGACCTGGCCCCTCCCTGGGCAGAGGGGGTTCCCAGTGGGGCTCCTGACGTGACCTTTGTCTGCCAGCCCGGGAGGGAGGGTTGGAGCCTTCCCAGCCCGATTGGCTCCCGCCTGCACCCCCAACCCAGCCCTGCCCTGTGCTGGGATGTGGATGCTCAGTGCCCGCTGCTGGACGCGGACACTGAGGTGCAGCAGAGACAGCCTGAGAGCCCGGCGTGGCCTCTCTCCAACTCCTCATCTGCGGCTTGGAAACCGGCCAGAGGGCTGTGTACACCAGAGGGACTGGACACACGGGGCTGGCTCCCAGAGAGCTCAGGCACTCCAGCCGCCACACACAGACTGCATGTCGGGGTGGGGGCAGCAGGGCTGCTGGCCATCAGAGGGCCGGGGGATCCTCAGGTGGGGTCACCCAGGGTCTCTGGGACAAGCGGCATTTCCTAACAACCTACGTGCTAACATTTCCTGGAGGACGCCGCCTCCCAAGAGCTCTTCGTACGTCGTACTGACGTGTGCTCACTCCCACATGTCTCTCCTCCACGACTGTCTGGAAGACGAGGGGCCCAGCTGTGCCATCGGCCTTCGTTCCCACTCTCAGAAGGAAGACAGAGCCACATATCTGAATGACAAAACACTGGGATTTCTGGGCCTGATCTCTTCCGATAAAACCAGCTCCCTGGGGGGACGCTGACGTCTGCATGGCGTCCAAGGAAGGTGGTCCCAGACCATGCCGTGGAGCGCTCACCCAGGTCCCTGAGGTCTGGCGTCACGGCCGCTGCCGGACACGGTGCGAGTGCTGCCTTCCCCGCCGCCGCCCCGGTGCTGCGAGGGAGGCCCCGTCTCCTGCCTCCGCTCCGCGAGGCCGTGACCAGCTGTCCCTGTGGCGGGAGGAGGCCACGGCCACTCCCGGGATTTTGTGAGGACTTGTCGGCTGACGAGCCGTATGTAAAGCACTTGGAAAGAACAAATAATTCCCACGCAAACAGCGAAAGGAGAGGCAATTTTCATCGGCCGAGACGCCGTAAATCTTTATATGTTTTATGAGTCTCACTCACATTTCTTGTCCAACTTGCGCATAAAACTTCTCCAGATTTACACAAGCCCACTGCATAAAGCCAGCCCCTTCCCAGATGGGCTCTATATCTCGATGACCTTTTAGAAACCAATGACTGCTTTTCTGTTGTTATCCATAATTGGAAAAGCACTGGAGATAAGAAAATTTATGGCCATGAATGATCTACCTGAGCAAAGTCATAAAGAACACTGGGTAGCTAAAAGCAGGGTGGAGGGGGAAGGCGGGCTCGTCCTGTTTATCAAATGTTATCTCCGTCACCCAGGGCCTTCTGCACCCACGGCTGCTCTGGGAACCCAAACCAGGGACGTGGTTCTGGCTGGTCCAGGCACCACCACGCCTGTGTCCCCAGCAGCTCTGCTTTCTGCAAACAAAGGTCTCATGAGCTGGGAACTTCATCGCCCAGGAACTTCATCTGTTTCAAGGAGCTAAAAGTGGGTGAAGACGCAGGGTGTCCGTCTCCTCGGTGCCCTGAGGCTTACTGAGGACCTACTACGTCCTGCACAGTCAGCCCCCGAGGCTGGAGTTCTGCTGCCGCCAGGGGCTCAGTGTGACGCCGGCCTGCTCTGCCCCGCACTGGCTGCTCACCCACTTACCTGTCTTCGCCCAGCCCCGTATTCCTGTCTGAGCGGAGGGTATTCCTGTCGGAGCGGAGGGCGGGCAGAGAGGAAGGAGGTAGGAGGCTGAGAGAAGAGGCAGTTGAGACCAAGACCCGTGAGTGGACAGGAGGACACAGGTGTCCTGGTCCCATGCCAGGTGGCCACCGAGAGCATGTGCCTGTGAAGGAAGCACGTCCCCGTGTCAGGGATGGATCCGCCGGCCACATGTGGGCACAGGCTTCCTGCTTTGAGGGTGCACAGAGCCTCAAGGACACAACACACATCGAGTCCGACAACAGGCAGCTCCAGACGCAGAGCAAGAAGGGTACTGACTGCCCAAGAGGGGTGAGAGGCTCCGTCCCCCTAAAGGCTCTAGGACCCGCAGGGATGGCCAGCCAGGACCTGCTCTCCGTCTGTGAGCCCGAAATGCGGATCTCTGATGCCGTCTGCCTGACCGCCCAGGCCAGGCCGGCCACACCAGCCCGGCGTCTTCTGCGAGGCTGCAGTTCTAGCGTAGCGGTTATGGTCCCACTGGGAGTGCTCTCTGGGCGAGGAGAGGTGGGGCCCGTTCTACAGAGGCTGCACCTACGTCCTGTCATTGTGACCAAGGACACACAAGCATCCCTCCCTACTCTGCAGTGCACATAACTGATAAAGATGCCAGGAGAATCCACACGTGACCAAGGAGATGACTCTTTGCCTCAGAGTGTAAAAGGAGCTCCCCGAGACCCACCGTGGCTCAGCTTTGGGTCACAAGGCCCCTGAGCCAGCACCGGCGCTTGCAATAAAGTGCTGTTTTCTCTGCCTTTGAGTGCCCGGCGGTCAGTCTTCTCGCCATCTGGAGGCTCTGCCATACACTCCAACGGTCAGGTAGAGTCCACTCAGGCTTCCTTCTCTTTTTCTTCTACTCCGACCTTCACTGGATTGGATGACACCAGTCCACTTTGGGACAGGACGCCAGCTTTTCCCAGTGCTCCATTCCACAGAGAAGGGATGACCAGCTGTCTGGGCTGGGCCAGTTTGGTATGAGTGGATCAATCTGGGTCCCTCGGGCCTTCCACGAGCTCAGTCAGACATTAGCATAATGATGACTAACAGGCATTATCATCAGCTTCAGGGTCCCCAGGCCTCCTAAATGTCCCTGTTCTCTCTGATTTGTCAAAATTAAACTAGCGTATGCAGGAAAGCACCCACGGGTGCCCAGCATGCAGCAGGCCCCTTAGAACCACCCAGGGTATCTAGCACAGTGCTGAGCACAGAGCTGGTGCCCACAGTGGAGACCAGTGTGCTTGGGCACTCGTCCTGCTCCACGCCCCGTCCTTCCCCTCCTGGTCCTGTGTCCCCTGGGGAGTGTGACAGGGAGCTACAGGAACAGGCTATCAGACCCAGTGTGATGGCAGAAAGGAGTCGCTATGACTGGGTCTTTGTCGCCCTCCCCTTATAAAGACCACCTGGCGGCTACCCACCCAACCCCAGGCCTTCCATCAGGCTGCCTGCCCCCATCTTCTCTTGGGCCACAGACTGGGGCCCCCACTTTGACTCCGAGAGTGAAATGAGTCTGACTCAGAATAGAAGTGACCTCACAGTCATGCCAAGACCCTCCCAGCAGCAGTCACAAGGAGCATGCCACCTTCCAGCCCAGGACAGGCAGACAAGTCTCCCTAGGGCAGTCCTGCCCCGCCTGAGTCATCTGTGGCAGGAGGGTAATTAATTCAAAAAGGCCCACCTCCCGCCTGGGCCCTCAGACGAGAGGAGCAGAGCGGAGTCGGTGGGAATAATCCCTATCTGGGGGCAGGAGCGTTCTGGTCCTAATGAGACTCCTGGGCGTTATCCCTGCGTGAATTGTCCATGGCGGTCAGGAAACGGCGAGACCAACTTTATTTCTGAATTTGGACTGACTTCGAGAAGCGGCATCGCATTTGAAGGGCACCCAATCAATCTGCTACCCTCGCGGCATGAAATTGTATTTGCTCACCACTTCTGTCTCGCCCGGCGCAGCTGGGCTGTAAGTCCTCGGTGATAACATTCTTTATTATGCCGTCCTGTTTATGAACTGTGCCTGGAAAGAGATGATAGAAATATGCAGCAATATGCAAAGGGCCGGTGGGGGAGGGGGAAGCACAGCGAGTTGCCAGGGCAACGAGGGGCTATTTCGGGCTTGGGATTTGGGCTGCTGGAAACCATTTCCCCTGCAGGCTGGACTCTGCCCTCCCGCTCCCCGCGGGGCGGGGCTCAATGCAGAACTGGGTGTCGAGGCCGGGATGGCTTAATTTCTTAATTAAAAATGATTCCGTGTGCCGGCTGATTCCTTTAAAAAGGGATGAACCATCTAACGGTGTTGAGAGGCGTATCTGGAGTGGAAGGCGTGCTTGCCTGCTGCAAGGAGATGTGTGAATAATTTACTAATCTTCCCGGGTGCCCGCGCCTCCCCCGCTCACACACACCCTCCCGTCTTCTGACCGACACCGACTTAACTCTGATGAACTCCGCCAAAGCAGTCCCGGAGCTGCGGGCCTCAGCAGAATCTCAAAGCCTGCAGGTAGTTACAAGCAGCCTGAATTCCAATGAGTCCGCAGCGTGGCCGCGGGCTGAGGTTCCTTCTCTGGCACAGCCGTGCAGCCGAGAAACAGCCTGTGCCAGCCCTGCCCCTGCCCCTCCGTGATGGCTTCCAGAGCAGGGACTGGAAAACCTGGTCAGCTCAGCACCAGCGTTGCCAGGCTGGTGCCCGCGTCTGTGACTTACTGGGTGCACCCCAGGGGGATGTTTCAGGGGGACAAAACGAAGGACCAGTCACCGATGCTCAAACATTGCCCCCTCCCCCAGTGGGGTCTCCTGAGCCACCTGGGGATTGGTTACAAATGCAAATCGGGCCCCCCCCACCGCACACCAGCAGACTCAAAACCGAATCAGTGATGGGTTCATACCAGCGCCCACCAGGGGAGGCCTGATGGCTGCCACCCAAGGATCCCACGTCCCTCAGAGATGCGGGTGCCACTAAGGGGCTCTGGACACGGAACTGGGGGGCAGTCCTGGAATCTGGCCTCTCACCCCCTCCCTTCCCACCCAAACTGCTGTCTTTGCCCACCCGCCCACACCCCAGGTGGGTTCAGTGTGTGATGGATAAAGACCAGGCGGTGGGAAGCCCAGAAGCCAGTGGGGGGCCCCCCAGCTCACATTCCACCACCGGGGAGGGAGAGGGGCTCACCAGGGCTTTTTCTTTCCAAGTGAGGGCCTCCCGGGTCCAGCTCTCAAGGGCCAGATACCCCGGGCAGGGACTGATCTCTGAAGGCGCTTATTCCCCTGACCTGGGAGCTCAGATGTCATGTCTAAGACAGACTCCTGGGCCGATGAAGAGTCTTGCAGGGTCAGCTGGGTTCTGGAAGAGTCCAAAGGTGTGGAGCTGGTAGGGGGCAGAGGGGCAGCTCTGGTGCTGTGGTTGGACTGGGTTTGTAAAGTTTCCTTGTGCCTCTGGCTTCGTGACAGTGAATCCTGCTGTGTTCTCCCTAGTGGCCCTCTCTGCCCACCCCGCCAGAGAGGAGCCCTGGAAGGTGTCTTTTGGGGCTAATCTGGAGGCGGTTCTTTATGGTAAGTTAGTGGACGATGTGGCTACTACCGACCCATGTGGGCCCTCCCTGTGTGGGTACCGCCTACCGGAGCATCATCGCCGTGAGCAGGACAGTGCGGTGCCCCGGCGGGGGAATGGTTAGCCCACTGCTCCCGGCTGAGCACAGTCCACGTACGTCCCGAGGACCCGGGTTCATGTCCCAGGGTCAGAGGAACAACCACAATAAACAATTAAATTAAATAAATGCTTCTCCCTCCTTTTTCCTCCTGCCTGCCTACCTGTTCGCCTTCATTCCTGCCTGTACCTCTCCTCTGAAAAGAAAAAAAACAACTTTTGCAAAATATAGACAAAGAATCTTACATATTGCCTGTGTCTTTTTTTTCTTTTGGACAGAAAAGATCTGTTTTTCCTGCTCTTTGGTTCTGCCGTTTTCTCTCTCTCCCCATTTATTTTCACAAACTTGAGATCATATCGTATTCTGCCTTTTGGCGGTTACCATCAGAAGGCCAGCATTTCCTTAGCCTTCCATGCATACATTTTTCTTAGTGGCGGCATACTATTTTGTGATGTGGCTGTACCCTAGTTAAGCTTTTTCTGTGAATGCTACTTTCCACGTCTCTTTCAGGGTATGGAAGTGGTAGCTTGTGATTTTAATACCAACGAAAGCAGGGAATGGGGAGAAGGTGAGCCTCTCTCTCCGACATGCCTTTCCGTTGATGCCGAGGGAGGGAGCCCATCTGTCAGCGGGTTGGAAGCCAGCTTCTGCGGTGACATTTGGGGTAAGAGACGAAATGAATTCCCCCAGGGCAAGTGGCAGAGGTTGGCATTTTGAAGGTTGGCAATGAGATAAATGTAATAAAGTAGAGGTTCTTGAAGCTTCCTTTAAGCAGGAGGTTGGGCTGTCGAGGAGGTAAATGGGGAGAATGGGGGTGCAGCAGGCTGCACAGGCCGGGGCTGCCTGCGCCCGCGGGGCGCTTCTGTGTTCTGCCCTCCCTCCTGGACCTGCCAGCCTGCCCGCTGTCTGTGGAGCAGGGCAGAGACCAGCCCAGTGTCTTGTGTGCTGGTATTTCTGCCCATTTCCCCGTTACCACAGTTTAGGTCCACGCACTGGTGACAAAGCGTGACCTTTAAGAGGCAGGGTCATGGCACGCCTTTGTGGCTCAGGTGGATGAGACTGCTGTGTGGACAATACAGGGCCCAGGGACCTGGGTTTGGGACTCAGGGCTGGGGTGAAAAACCTAAAGGCGCACCTAAGTAAGTAAAGGTGTTTCTTCCTCCTCTTCCTAACTTCCTTTAAAAATGATGCTTTGGTGCACCCGGATGGATTAGTGGTTAGGTCTGCTGCCTCTGAAGGAGTGCGGTCCACCTATGCCCCAAGAATCCCGGTTCACATCCTGGGTCCAGAAGGAACAACCAGTGTGAACAACTGAATGAAAATAAAATGCTTCTTCCTCTTTCCTCCTGCTCGCTGACCCTCTCTGCTGTCCGATGACACCACGGAGATTCTTGCACCAGAGTGTATTGTAGCCTTGCCTCCCTTTCTCCCATCATCCCCACCCCAGCCTCCTCCGCCAGCTGGGAGCCCCCCAGAGTGAGAGCGGGTAGGCTGCCCTTGGTTCCTGGGGATGTGCCCTCATACACAGGCACTGCAGCCAACGGCAGGGCACTGTTGACCCCAGAACACCTGCGGTCGGAGAGTTCTGTGGGTGACAGTCCTGTCCACGTAAAGTGCAGGCGGCATCCCTGGTCCCACCCACTTCATGCCAGGGGTGCCCAGGGCAGCCAGAAATGTCCTCAGACTCGGTCACGTCGCAGGGGACGGAATCATCCCGCTGGGGAGCCATGAACCAGAGCAGCTTTTCCTCATGTGCGTGCCGTGGGGCCGAGCTTCACGGGGTGCTCATGAGTAGTTTTGGAACAACGGGGTTCCAAGAGGGGTGAACTTGGAGGAGCTCGGGGTGACTGCTGCCAGCCCCATTCTGTCTGGCTCAGCAGGTCACCCTGAGCTTCTCTGTCCCCTCATTTCTGCAGGGGTATGCTCTGGTTGTCCTCCCACCATGGCTCCTCCCCGTCCTAATGTCCTTGAAAAAAATAATGCTTTGTGTGCTCTTTTGGAGTGGTGGTTAGGTCCGTTGCCTCTGGAGGAGCACAGTCCACACACATTCTGAGGACCTGGGTTCTCATCCTGGGCCCGGAAGGAACAACCAGTGTGAACAACTAAATACAATTTAAAATAAAATGCTTCTTCCTCCTTCCTCTTCCTGCCTGCTCACCTTCACTCCTGCCTGTAACTTTCCAACCTTTCCGTTTTTTTTAAAAAAAGGAGAATTAAAATAAGAATAAAGTCAGAACACAGGGCACAGAAACAAACAATTTGCATTGGGAGGTGGGAGGTCAGGTCCCCCCTCCTGAGGGCAGGCTGTCGTCTAGAACTGGCCGGTGTGTTTGCATCTGTAGGGAAGGGGATGGAAGGCCCACCCCAGGGATGACCCCACACCGGTGTCCCTGAGCGCTGGGCCTGGGTTGCGCTGGCCGGCCGGCACTGACCCTGCAGGGTTTGGGCGCTGGTGCCTGGAGCGGGGAGCTACCTCCCAGGGCAGTGCCGGCGGGTGGAGGAGGACTGGAAAGGAATCACAGCGTCCTCCTCATTCCACGGCCTCCTGGCCTGGGGCCATGTGGAGCCCTGAGGAAGGCCCCAGCCCTGCTGGGGAGCTGGCAACAGGGGCCAGAAAGACTTCAAGCTCGCTAACGGGGGCGTGATGATGGTGGAGCAAGAGCCTGGATCCCTGCTCTAACTCCAAGGACGCTCAGTCCTGGGGCTTGATTCTGCAGGCCGCTGAGGTGAGTCTGCATTTCAGACAGGCTGGGGGGACGCAGTGCTGCCTGAGCTGGTGAGGAGAGGAGGTGGTGAGGAGTGGTGATGCGGGGGATAGTGATGCAGGGGTGTGATGGGGGGCCCCAAATGGGGGGCAGATGAGGGAGGGGCCTTGATGAGGGAGGGGTGTGATGAGGGAAGGGTGTGATGAAGGGGGGTCCCAGATGGGGGGCCCAGATGATGGAGGGCCCAGATGGGGGGGCACAGTGTCTATGACCTTGAGACCCTGCATGCAGCAGGGCTGCCCTGGGCGAGCAGTGACGGGAGCAGGATGAGGCCACTGCTCTGGGGTCGGGGCGTGCTGGGCAGGCCGGAGAGGAACTGGGGAGGACTAGGCTGCTCAACTCTGCACGAAAAGCTTCTCATTCTCCACACAAGGGTCCCCTGCATGGAGCCTGAAGGAGAAAACCGGGCAGGGTCGGGAGGCTGGGGAACGGCCCCAGGAAGGTGGTGGCCGCACCAGGCTGGCACGTTCTGGCCGCTGGAGGCTGAGGGCCGGGCAGCCAGCGGGGCTCCTTGCCTTCCAAGGGCAAAGTGGGCGCTTTTGGAAATTTCTTTCCAGGGAAGCGATTACCAGCCAGACCTGCTGTCCCCTTGCAGGCAGCAAATTCCCCAGGAAATGTAATTAGCCATCTCTTTGTTGTGAGCGCACAGCTAAGGAGATTGAAGCCGTCTCCCGTTCATGGCGTTCCTTACACGACGCAGCCCCGATATTAAACACAATGAGACTTTTTTGAATTCAATTAAGCATTTGCCTACTGTGACTCTTTATTCATTGCAAATTGTCTCAGTAAATAATCTTCATCAAAAGTCAGAACCAATCCCCATTAGTTGTTTAGATTAATTAATGGGTCCCCCCGGAGCCACCCAAATGAATTCAATTTGAACGTCAACAACTAGGCGATGGAGTTTCCCAGGTTGGCATTAAGACAATATTAAACCTGCAATAAGTCACATTTAAAATGTTAATTCAGAGAAGCTCTCCATTTAGAGCATTTAATTAAATCCTTAAATAAACTGCCTGGGCCCCGTACCAGACGGCTCTGCATTTTCATGGCAGTGCGGGGCCGGTGCAGTGCAGATAACCAGAATATATAGAGTAATAAAATCTAATCTCGTTTCCAGCGGGGAGATTCAGCATCTGTACACAGCCCGGGCTCAGGATGTCAGCTAATTACATTAACCCCGGGTAACTCCGGGCTCTGAGCAGCCGGAGATGAAATTAGTCTTTTTCTGATCATAAGATTCTTTTTAACTTCACTATATTAATTTTTAGCCAAATACTAACTCATAAGGAAAATGGAAGTTAATGTAACCAAAGATAAAGTAAAGCAGCCTTAATATTCTGAGGGGATTATGGAGACCTGTGAAAATACACTCTGCAAATGTTAACGCCGTGGACCGGGCATGCGGAGGGGAGGGCGGGATGAAGAAAGACACCCCTCGCCTGTCTCCACCCGCCCCGCTCCCACCCTGGGGCTGGTAGAGGGTCTTGAATGGGAATTCAGTCCTTGAGCACACACAGGAGGAGTCTGTGGGGACAGGAGCACTGGCCACCAGGAAGGAGAGAGAAGTCACTGCTTCTGAGAAGCAGACGGTGGGGCCCAGGGTCCCTGCATGGCTGATTCCTTTCCCTGCCCAGCTCTGTGTCTGGGGGTATCAGTCCTCCATGAGCGGGGACCGGGGAGACCACTCCCCAGCCCCCTTCTCAGGATGCCCAGAGGGTGCGCCACATGCCCCCAACCTCTCAGCCTGCGCCCCGAGTTATCACAGAGATGTCTGATCACATGGTGATGGGAGACCGGGCAAACCTCCATTTTAAAGCATTTCTCCCCAAATCGACGGATTCTCAAACACCCGAGGCAGCTGTCCATCTCCTCCGTGCAGCCCACGAGCCCAGGGACTCCAATAACCCATCTCAGGATGCTCTGGGCTCCCAAAGGGAAGGGGAGAAGCAGAGAAAATCCCAGCCTTTTCAATGCGCCTCAAAAGTATAGCTTTCTGCCCCTACAATTCCAAGCCAAGCAGTTGGAGAGGTTTTACATTTCCGATAGCCTCGTCCCAGGGCCCAGGGCGCCCGAACTCGCCCTCACGGCCAGTGAGTTCCTTTCCGTCCAACCCTGACCACCAGCCGTGCCGGGAGGGAGCCCACCCCAGGGAGCCCACCCCAGGGAGCCCACCCCAGGCGGCTGGCAGGTTTTCCGAGTGCCTGCTGCAGGCGACAGTGGCTGGTCCGAGCGCTGACTAAGGGGGATACTGAGCCGTCGCATCCGAGAAGAGCGGCCACCTGCTCTGTTGTGTGTCGTCCGGCGGTGTGCGTGTGTGCATTCCCAGGAGCACCTGTCGGTCGGCGTTTTCACTGCCAACGGTGATGCCCGTGCCATCGTCAACTCTGGTCGTAGCCTTTTTGTTTTTGTCTGTTTCCTTTCCCTTTGCTATATGGGTAAGCGGCTCCTCTTCGTAGATGACTCTGTGTCCCCATGTCCCCTCCTTCCCTCGCTCCCAGAGGGAAATTCCCAGATCAAAGACAACAAAGGAAGATAAACTACTGAAAGTCGAGCTCTTTATTCGAAGCAGCACAGACATTCCTGAATATTGGAGTAAAGCGATCACACAGGGAGGGCAACTTAAAGAAGGAACAGGTGATTGTGTTCTGGTTTCCATGGTTCCTAGTCAGAACCAAAGACTTGAGCGCCGAAACCCAAGTCCAGCCATCTCAGGAACGGCGGGAAAAGAAGCCCAGGGAGAGTAATGGCTTCACAAAGCCACCCAGCCTGGTTGCTCCCCGGGTCTGGCCACACAGCTTGTTTCCCAGCGCTCCAGTACGCACGCGCTCACCTTCCCGGATTCTGTTGGTCTCAACCTCACCGCCCTTGGAACCCAATGCATCTGCTTCTCCTCCACCTTCAGCCGAGGAGCCCCCTCTGCCTGGTCTGAGTCTTCGCCCGATTTGATGACTCACTAACTTCAGCGATGACCAGAGCAGTTTCCCCAGATAGTTCCTGTGCTGTGCCTGGACCCGGGTCCCCAGTGTGAGAAGAAATGCGTGCTGGCCGCGCTGTGTCTCTGCATCCTGCTCCATTTCTCAAGGTAGAATAATAAAACGGGCTGTGCTGGGGTTTGTGTCGGATTGGTTCTGCGGAGCGCCCCTCTCCCACCCACGCTGCGAGGTTGGGGGAAGGAATTGCAGGCACCTTGCAATGGCAGGAGCTGCAGGAACAAAGACACCCTATTCCACTAGAGACTTTCCTGAGCCAGTGGGTTGTGCAGCTGCAGTGGGGACAGCAGAGCGGGATGGAAGTGTGGGCTCAGGCCCCGGGAGGACCGGGCTGGCTGGGGGTGAGACGGGATTCTGTCTCTGGCAGGGCCAGGGAGGCTCCCCTGTGCAATGCAATGGGAAGACTGCTCTTATTCCCCTAAACCCGGGGCCACTGGACACTGCAGCAGGGCCAGATGTCTGCTCGCAGAAAGGCCCACACGGACAGGAGAGAGAAGCTGGTGACCGGGTCCCCTCATCCCAGCCTTGCTTGTACAGCCTGAGCGGCGGAAACCAGGCCTCAGGCGAGGAAGCTGCAGTCGGCTGCCTGGCTGAGAGCTGGTGCGTCCATCGCCCAGTGTGAGGAATCGGTTCTTCCTTTTAGACCAAAGTGAACCGGGCACAGCATGGAGCCCGGAAGGATCTAGCTAAGGGCCACCCCGGCCGCTCCAGGACGTGCCTGGGACCGTCCCTCTGCCCCGAGCACGGTTCACCAGGAGCCGGTGGGGAGGGCGGGTTGTTGGAAAGGCAGCTGCGCGAAAGCAAACTTCCTGATTGGAGCACTGATTTCTGAAGCAGCGTCCCCTGGCCCTGTGTCTGATCAGGATGGGGACGGCCACCTGCCTTTGTGAGCGAACCTCCTTCCTCCTTGAAGACTTGCCTCTGCAGCCCGGAGCTCGGTCTGGAGCTGGAGACCCGCTTGTTCGCTTCCCAGCCAAATGGCATCCCGGCCCATGTCGCCTCTGCAACCTGCATGGGTGGGGACTCAGCACCGCTCCCTCCAGCCCCCTGTTCCTGAGTCGGGGGAGGCACGCTGCCCCTGGGAGGTCGACCACCAGCTCCCCTGAAGCGGGTCCTCCCAGAGTGGAGTCAGTGCCCGTGCTCGGAGCACCTCAGGGAGCATCTCTGGGGTCCCCTTCCAGAGCAAGCAGCGGCGGGCCTCGGGCACGGGAGGTGCCATCTGAGCGGGGTTCCAGCCACGTGGTCAGGAGCCCCTGGGCATGGGGGGTGAGAGTGCTGAGTGCCACCCAGGGCGGGCGCTCCCAGGAATGTGCTTCCTGTCTGAGAGGTGGGAGGCGAGCAGAGACCAAGGCCGCCCCTTCAGCCATGGCTCCAGTAGCTTCAGGTCTGGCTGGATCCTGGTGCTGGGACAAGATGGTCAGGCCGGGGTCTGTCTGTCTGTCTGATGTCCTCGGTGCTGGCTCTGCCCCCAGGTGGACTCCTGCCCTGTGGTGCCCCCGGCATCTCCAGACCTCCGTCTTGTCAGCTTAGACCACCTATCCCTCCCCAAGGTCACAGGAGAGCATGCGGGGTGTGTGGGTCCAGACGGGGACAGCAGTGTGAGGGTATGACAGACACCTTCTGGGCCCCAGTCCTGTTGGGGCCTTGCGGCTTCAGGAGCACCTACCTGGGTAGGTGGGCCCAGCGGTTCTGTGTTCTGTCTCGACTTTCCCCAGGTTCAGGGCAGGGTGATGGGAACTCACACCCAGGGCAGCTCTCTGCCAGGGGAGCGGGAGTCTGTGCGTGGGGGGACATGGTGGGCCAGCCCCCTGGAGCCATGCACGAGGCGGGGAGCCTGTTCAGCAGGAGGCCAGGCCGCCTGCAGGCTGCACACGTGTCCTTGTGGGGCCTCAAATGTAAGCTCTGTCTCTTGTCTCGCTGTCGGTGGTCAGCAGTCCACATCGAACCCCCTCTGGCCTCTGGCCTTCAGGCCAGTGACTGACCTTTGCATGCAGACTCTTGCCTGCTGGCCACTTTTCCCAGGGATGGGGAGGCTACCCTGTCTGCAGCTGACTCCCTGCTCCAGCAATCCTGAGCGTGGACATGGCCCAAAGCTCCTCCCCACAGGCAGACGTGAAAGTGGAGGGGCCCAGGTGGCAGGTCCCCATCTGGGGGTCCGCCGTGGTCCCCAGGGGACTGGGCTGCTCAGGCGCTCAGGCTTTGGGGCATAGCAGGGAAGGGACGGGGCTGGAGTGGGTCTGGGAGGAGTGGGTGGGAGGTGGCAGGGATAGATGGTGACTGTCCCGTCCTCTGTGTGGTGGGGACTGACCCACCTTTTTGGGACTGGCTCCCGGAGCTGAAACTGCTTCGTTTTGCATCAGTTTCCCATCAATGCCATCATGAGCCGCACACGCCGGGTGGTGGCAGCAGCAGTTACTCTCCCGCAGGTCCGGCCGGGAGTGTGGGCTCAGGGTGTGCACAGGGCCACCTCCCTCAGCACCTCCAGGAGAGGCGCTTCCTGCCCGTCCAGCGTCTGGGCCTCAGAGGGCCTTGGCTCTGCTGTGTCCCTCCCGGCTCTGCCACGTGCCACGTGGCCTGACCCACCTCTGCGTCTCTCTGATAAGGCCCTTGCATTAACATTTAGGGTCAAGCCAGCTCGTCTAGAATAACCTCCTCATCTTAACAGCTGCAATCTAACCACATCTCCACAGACCTACTGCTGAATAGGATGCATCGCAGGTTTAGGATGAGGGGGAACATTTTCAACCCACTACACCCATAGACACACATCCCAGAACTGTTTATTTCTTTGAAGCCAAATTTCTAGTCAACCTCTTTCTCCCATTTTCTTTGGGAATCTGATTTTTAACCTTTCTGACACTTTCAAATATAATTTCAAATGTATGAGAATGTGGAGCGCCCACACCTCCCGTATCTAAATCACACGAAGCAGGGAGATCCAGGCTCATCAAGCGAGCATGAATTAAGCACCTGCTGCGTGCTGGCTTCGCCCCTCCTCGTGGGAACCGCCCATTTTACAGATACAGAGACTGAGGCCTGAGGCTGTCAGGAGTTTCACAGAGAGCAGCCAGGCAGCGGGTTCTCTCTGGATGTGCTGGTGTGTCTGAGGTCACTCTCCACGCTGGACCCTTGGAAACGCCTCCCCAGGTCCCTCTGGTCCAGACTGGACTCTGTGTAGCCCCTGGCGCGTCCCTTCCTCCCAGATGCCTCTGCACTGGGTCTCTGGCGTCAGGCTGTGTTATCTCCTTCACAGGACACCTTCCTGTGTGGCATGACTTCCGACTTCCCCGTCCTGAAGTCCCGGCAGGAGGTTCACGGCCCGCTCTGCCCCACCGCTCTCCAGGCTGCCCGCAGGGAAGAGGCGGCCCTTTCCCGAGGCCTCTTGCCTGCTGGCCCTTCCTTCTGGCAGCTGGTGATTCTTCACATGCGAGGAGCACCGGGAGGTCACAGGACAGACAGCAAGGCCAGCTTGTGCTCCAGGGTTGGGCAGAGGTGGAGGGTCAGCAGAGCCAACACGCGTCCCCTCCTGGCCACTGCACCGGGCAGGCCAGTCCTGCCAGCCGTTAGAACCTGAGGGTGCTCCTCTTGTCACCAGTGAAATACCTCCTTGAGGATTTCTGTGCAGTTGACGGGGCTGCCCCGCGCAGTGTCCCCAGCTCATTTATGTGTCTGTGCCGGAGGCAGTGGGCCCAGTGCCGGCCTTGCTGGAGCGTGGCCCAGCCGGTCCACAGTGGGGACGAGGCCAACTTTCCAAGGAGTCTGCGTGCTGGTCCTGTTCCCGCCTCCTCTAGGGCCAGGGGGGACACAGAGCTGCTCTGTCCCCTTCCGGAGGTGGCGCCCGCCTGGGGGCCTGACCCCGCACAGGCAGCCTGTGTCCGGGTTTGGAGCCCGCGCACCAGACAGGCGCTTTGTCGGAGACGTGCTGCCTCCGTGTGCCCCGCGGGTGGGGGTGCCCTGTGGGGAGCCCAGCGCACCAAACTGCCTCTATAAATAGCTGACTTCTGGGATCTGCTGGGCACTCCCGCTGTTTTCACAGGTCTGCCTCTTCGTTTTTCCAATAATTGGGCTTCTGGGCTGGAGCCCCTGCGGCCATGCGGGCCAGGACACATCTGCAGCAGGCGGGGAGCCACCAGGACAGGATGTGCTTCCCTGCCACTTAGAAAGGGCCAGTGTGGGGCCGGGGCCAGGATGCTGGCCCTCATGAAGCGTGGCTCCTGCGTGGCCTTTGGCGCTGCAGCCAGCACGTGCTGGGTGTGCTGAGTTGACCCCTGGTACCCAAGTCCAAATGCGCCTTCCCCCGCCTGTCCCTCGCTGGCACATCTGGTGAGCATTACGACCAGACAGGAACCGACCGGGCATCCCCGATGGAGGAGGCCCTTTCTCTCAAGTCTGAATTCTTTGGCTCCCAGCCTGCTGGGTGAACAGGGCAAATCAGAGACCATGGCTTGTTCCCTCACCAGTGACAGGAGGGCGCATGCCCGGGGGTCCGCTGTGCCACTCAAGTCAACTTGACCCCCTTGGCTGAGCACCAGGATGTGCCAGGCAGCTGGCAAGCCCAGAGGAGGGTGGCTGGGGAGTAAGTGTGGGGTGGGGTCCCCAGGGCCCTGTGGCAGGTGGCTGTCAGGTGTGAGGCTGTGGAGGGCATGCGGGGCTGCAGAGCAGATGGCACGGGAGAGCAGGGAAACTGATCTCTTGTGAGCAGACAGGAGCTGTCCCCAGAAAGGAGAGACCGAGGGGAGTGAGCCAGTGCCATGGACATACGGAAGGGACAATCCTGCCCGGCCTATGGGGAGGGACAGTCCTCATCACAGAGGCATGTGGAGGTTAGACCAACCCATGGCCATGACTTAATGAGAAGGGCCAGCATGCTCCCTCCCAGCCTTCTCCATTTGAACCGTTGGTCTTGAATCTCTTTCACTCTCCTGAATTTCTCCTAATCCCCCAGCTCCTATCCCTTGCACCATCCACCCATTCACCAACCCACCCACCCACCCACCCACAAATCCATCCATAAACCATCTGTCCATCCATCCACCCATACACCCACCCATCCATCCATCACCTATCCATCCATCCACCCATCC